>VMRN01000325.1:0-25522 GCA_010277015.1 Poeciliopsis turrubarensis
CACGCCCACACACCCACACACACCCACACACATGCACACAACTACACATGTAAACCCAGCAATTCTGATACAATCAAGGATGAAAGAAACACTAGCCTTCGTTAATAGCAGCGATTCCATTGACCATATAATTGTGCAATTTGACATACTGAAAATACATATGCTTAATAAAAATTTTTTGTGTCAAACAAATCACATAATCCATAAATAGTTGTCTCCACTGCACAAACCATCGAGCAGAAGATGACAGGAAGTAGTTGGAGGATCACTGTGCAACATGTTTTTTAATTACTTATAGCACAAACTCATTCATGTGTGATTGTAATTGCACTTCTTATTTGGTGGAAACGCAAAGTTGTGTTTTTTGACATTGGTGAAATATTGACAAGGTTTTGCACACGTTTGGGAAAGAAACACAGCTTGTGACACATTACAAACAACCAGACAACCACACACTGAGACCCATCGACAACATTACAGAGCAAAGATAAAGATAAAATACATAGACATAAATGCATAAATGTAATTTACAAAAATGCATCAACAGAGGGAGAATTTACTTTATTCTTGAAACTTAAAAACTGCATGTGGAAGCTCTGTAAAAGAATAAAATCATAAACATTTAAATTCAAGCAACAGGAAACTATCCTAAGTAGCGTAGGGGATGTTTGATGTTCTTTAAATACACATTTAACCAACTGGTAGAACGCTGCAAATTAGTTTCAAACTACAGAGGAGAAAAATGACCACTCTTCATTGCTACCTGAGTTCTAGAAGCAGGCGACATTAATAGAACGCAGCTCTGCTGCCAGCCTTGTTTTTATAACAAGGATTGTTACCAACTTCCTCACTTTAATTTTGATTGCAGAATGAAGTGAATCTGGTCTACAAACAGGCGCTGTCTCTGTGTTGTAGGCCCACATTTTTAGGCAAATACAATCTTCTCCAAATAATTTCTGTTTTAGGTGCGATGGAAGTCATCTATCTCTCATCCATAGGCATGCTTTCTGCATATATCTTAATTTAGCAGTAAACAGAACCACAAACATAAAAGTGCTTTAAACTGAACAATTCTGACCCTCTTGACAAAACTTTTGCTCATGCCTGCCCTAAAATATGAAAACGTGCATAGAGTTCATCTTGTGCTGTGCAACTTCAGACATTTTAATTGATGAGAACGTTGAATCATGATCATAATTTCTTCACGGATCTGAACTGGGAGTCAGAATGAGTCTGGGGAACGTATACTGTTAAGACTTGTACATTAAAACCGTCTTTACCATAATAACACATTCTACACTCCTCGCCAACATGTATGCACGTTCAACTCCTCTCTCATACCTCTCCTGTTTCCTCTGCAGGTCAATCTTGCATATGCTTATGAGACCAAACACAGCCTCTGCATGGTTTTAACCATGATGAGTGGCGGCGACCTGAGGTTTCACATTCACAATATGGGAAAGTCCGGCTTAGCCATGGATAGAGTTTATTTCTATGCCGCAGAAGTCTGCTGCGGTTTAATTCACCTCCACCAGAAGTCGATAGTTTACAGGTGAGTGCGTTTCCACGTGGATCTGAGCACGTCACCGCGGCATGATCTGCTTCAGACGCTGTGATTATGTGTTCCAGAGACCTCAAACCTGAAAACATCCTCCTGGATGACAACGGTATGTCTGGCCAGACCAAGTGTGTGCTTGTTTTTCTCATGAGGGTGCAGTGATTAGATTGAAGTCGAGTAAAATAACTTAACAAGTCACATTCCAGCCAGCACCGTGCTGTTATTGGCAGGTATTTTTAACTGCTAATAACAACGACTTAAATCAGTAGTAGTTCTGTCAGATTTGATGAATTCTTCACATGAAACCTCAAGAACTCAATAAGGAAATGGTTTTGATGGTATTTTGACAAGCCTTCAAACAAAGTCTAAAGAGGAAGCTAAACATTGTGGGAAACAGGTGAGGTATCACCGTGTGAGTGTGTGTGTGTGTGTGTGTGTGTGTGTGTGTGTGTGTGTGTGTGTGTGTGTGCGTGTGTGTGTGTGCGTGTGTGTGCGTGTGTGTGGGTGTGTGTGTGTGTGTGTGTGGTTTTTTTTCTCACTTCAGTTAAAAACAGAGCAAGTGAGATGATGATTAGTTGTAAAATTAGCTCCAGGAACGGGTTCTGCAGGTTCTGAAGAATGAGGAAAGGGAAAGTGCGTCAGTGCAGAAAAACTGAAAATAGTATTAAACCCATTGAGTGGATTTCCCTTTGTTTTTGTGCCAATAAGGACACATCCGCATCTCTGACCTGGGCTTGGCAGTGAAGATGGAGGACGAGGATCTGGTGCACGGCAGGGTCGGCACATTATACTACATGGGTATGGATTATTCCTACTGAAAAGTCTCGTTTAATTCACTGGTGTTGCTCTTAAAGTGTGGTGCCCATCTGTGATCAGCCCATTGATTCATTACTTTGTGGGGATAATTGCTGCAAGTCAAATAACTCTAGCTCTAGTGTCTGTGAACGTCAATTTTCAAGACTGAAAATGAATCCAGAGTTAGAAAACTATGTGCAGGCACACCAGAAAGCAGTTTGACCATTATAGATCACAGGTTCACTTAATGATTTGTTTACAAGGTTCCACCACATGTTCTTCTCTCTACATGCTCATGAATAGTCAATGAAAAGTACTTCATGAATAGGGCCGGATGTTATGGCTTGAAATCTGTATCAATGTACAACTGAAGAAGTTTAGAAGTATAAAATTAAATAACGTCCGACATCCTTGGTCTGATGGAACGCCCCTCCATCCTACTGTCTGCCCGTGACATTTGCTGCGCTCCTCCTGAGCATCGTGCAAAGACAGCTAGGGACACATGAGCACAGCCTAGCTACACACCATCAAAAAACAAAAAACAAAAAAAAAACACCAAATATACCAACATGGGCAAAATGACATCGGCCACTCCCATAATTTTCAATGACGGTTCATTTTCGGTGCTACTCATGACTGTTAAGGTCTATTTAAATGAGCCACTTGATCAATGTTATTTCAAGGTCAACAATGGTGAGAACACTGAAAAGAGTAAAGAAATACAAATTCACCGAGGTAGAAATTGATGTGTTGGCGAAGAGTCGAGAAAAAATTTTTTTGGGGGGGGTTGTTCCCTCTCTTTATGATATTCAGTTTAATGCTGTGTAGAAGATATTCTCCTCCATAACTTTTCTCTACTTACAGCTCCTGAAGTGATCAACAAAGAGAAATACAACACGAGCCCCGACTGGTGGGGCCTCGGGTGCCTGATTTATGAAATGATTGCGGGCAAGTCTCCCTTCAGGGACAAAGGCGAGCGCCCCAAATCCTCGGAAATGGAGAAAAGGATCAAGTCACAAACTGTGGAATACAACGAGAAGTTCAACCAGGACGCCATCGACATCTGCAACGCCGTGAGTTTCACTCCCCAACGCTCATCAAACATAGATAAAGCAACCTTAGAGATGTAGAGCTTTTCCTGCCGTCATCACGACGGGCTCAGGACTATTGTCCAAACTATAAGCGACTTGTCTTTGTTTTCAGTTGCTGAACAGGGATCCAAAACACAGACTGGGCTGTCAAGGCTCAGGAGGGAAAGAAGTGAAGTCTCACCCTTTCTTCCGACAGACCAACTTCCGGATGCTGGAAGCAGGACTGGTGGAGCCGTCTTTCAAGCCAGACGTGAGCCCAATGTTGATTTTCATAACTCTACAGCGGTGTGAAAAAGTATTCACTCTCTTTCTGATTTCCTTTTTGCATTTTTTCACACTGTGAAAAAACAAATGTGCCACAGAGTTATGTGCAAAATGCAAAAGTAAAGGTCAAACATGGGCTTTTCTCTTTGACCTTCTGAGACATAAACAGAAACTTTTATGTGAGAAGGGAAAAAAAAGAAAGAAAAAATACATCCAAACTGGACTATAAAGTCAAAGTCATGTTACAGTTTTGATTGCTTCTTTTTCTTGTTGGCAGTCATAAGTTAATAAAGGGCTGTTTTAATTTCAGTCCCATGTCAACCTTACGCATACATGAACACAGTTAATAGATCAATTTTTAGTCAAAATCTCACCACTAAATAAATACATGCATGTTGTTTTCGACACCTTCAGCCCAGACTGGTGTACTGCGATGACGTGCAGGATATCGAGGAGTTCTCCGCACTGAGGGGAGTCGTTCTGAACCAGTCGGACGGCGAGTTCTACGCCAAATTCAACACGGGAAGCGTTCCGAGGAGCTGGCAAAATGAAGTGATTATACAGATTACATAAGCACCTGACTGCGAACGCCTAAAACCAGCGTTAATCCGTTTTTCCTCCCAGCTCATAGATACGGGTTGCTTTGAAGAACTGAACGTTTTTGGTCCAATGGGATCTCGACCTCCAGACCTGGACTGGTCCTTGGCCCCCAGGAGCCCCAAAGCCAAGCAGGGCCTATTGCGTCGCATGTTCCGCAGACATGAGAGAGTGAGTCCGGTCGTTTGAAAGCGTGAACGAGTATCGTGACGGGAAAAGTTTCATATAATCCGTTTCCTCCAACAGCACCACTCCGATTCAGCAGATGATGGTAAACATTGTCAGCCCAATGGAGAGGTCAGCTCAACTCTCTAAGACCAACATCCACCCGACCCCCCATGACCCCCCCCTGAGCCACGTTCTTCATCTCTAAAGCAGTTTGTGTTTGAACAGCCGCAGCAGTGTAGCACTTATAAAATACTCATCTTTAAATAAACTGTTTTTTTTTTTAATTTTTTTATTTGGTTTCTTTGGTTTTACTCAAGACTGAAAAAAGGATGCACTTATTTTAACAAATATTCTCACCATCCCTGAAGACCAGTTCATTCATTTTTTTCCTCATCCAAAGGAAGCAAAACAAGTCAGCTATACCGACATAAAACAGTCCGAAAAATGCTTTTGTTTTGAGAAGTCAAGATGAGTGGAAACTTGGCTGCTTTTCCAAGATCGAGTAACAAAGTTCAGACACCAGCTGATTAACGTTTGAGGCAGTTTCATCCCCTTTGCTAAACCTTTCAACAGTGTTGCTCAGCATCAACTAAATATCCATCCATCCATTTTCTCACACCCTGGTCCCTAGAGAGGTCGGGAGGTGCTGGTGCCCATCTCCAGCTAACGTTCAACTAAATATCATATGAAATAACCAGAAAAAAGTCAAACCGAAAGGACATCAAAGCCAGTGATTTCATCTTTGAAATAACAAATTCATGATGAAACTAAATTTATCAGCCAGATTTGTAGAGACTGCTCAGTTTTGCTTAAAGCAATTTAAACCCCAGTTGGTTATTGAGATTTACATTTTCTCATGGCCATAACTTACTACTATATTCTCAGATCGGAGTGAATCAAAGCAAGCCACGCATTCCAAAGCAAACTCATCATGACTACAGGAAGTGTTTTTGTTTTCTTAGAAAGAAACATTTTTCCCTGCCAGCATAGAAAAGTTGAAATTATTTATAGCCCGGCGTGCCATTCTTTGCCGCGCGCCTATAAATAACTGGCTCGCAGGACCATTTTTAGAAACGGATGCTAATTATCAGGAGTCACGTGATTTCAGATTGAATGCCAGGCTTCATCAAAAAACCTCTGCAACACAAAAGCAGCAACAACTTCTGTTACTTGTTGCTATGAAGAATGGGAATTCAAGAAGGCTGAAACCTTCAGCAAAGCTGCTACTTTGTTCTTTCACTAAATTATTATGGCTCTTTATTTAACTTCACTACTCTGTGGGCTTTCGCAACCTGAACTGGATTTTTCCAGCAGAATTTCAACAAGCGCTCTGGTCAAAGCTGGGAAAGGTGACATCAATTTTCTGAGCCGTTTCAGAATTAACAGTTTCAGTCGCCTGCCTGTCGGCGGAGACGGTCAACAAAGCCATTCTGTTCGTGTCGGCCAAACTTCTCAGTACACTGCACCGAATTACCCTTCAAAACAAGACAGTTCACACAACAGATTTTTTTTTTTTCATTAAACACACATTTATTTTTTAATCCAAAGTATAAAACAGTAAATAACAAAAACACAGAAAACGCTATGGATTAAGGACCAGACTCTCTTCTCAGAAGGCCTGGAAAAGGATCGACTGTTGTGTGGAACATATGGCAGATCAGGCTCCGTTATGATGATGCGAGTTCTCAGAAACCAGAGCACCAACGATCAGTTTATTCTGATGGCACATCTGGGAAGGGGACGGTTTATGCCACCAGGTCTTAATGATCACTACTGTGGTTGTAGCTCGTGGATCTAAAGGGGGGAAATTATTTACCTATGCTCTGTTTAGCATTGTTTATGATAGTGGAATGGCCTATGAACTGGTCTACATCTATCCCTCCCACGGCGGGCTGCGGCGTCCATCCACCTCTGTCTCAACGTGGTACAGCATGTCCGCCAGCGTGTGCTCGATCACTGCACCCCAACCCATGTCACTAATCTGAGAGGGTGAAAGGAAATGCATTCCAACATAAGCGATTAGCTGCTGTGGAGTTAATTAGATAAGATTGGTAAAAAGTAGTGAGTACATAAGTAAAAAGCTCTCACCGGTTGGTATTTAATGTCCTTAGGTGGGTATTTGAATTGAGGCCCAAAGTTGACAGAAACCTGTGAAGAAGAGAAAGTCAAATTTACTTATCTGGTTGTTTAAAGACAGACATTCGGGTCCTGATCCTGTACTGACCGTGCAGCTCTTGTACAAGGAGATTGCAGGAAAGTAGATGCCTTCAAAGAGGTTCTCAAAGGCAACTCCTTGGTTAACACCATTTTTATAGAACAACATCTGAAATACAACATTCCAGAGTCAATGCCAGCAACTTCTCTAACTTTATTCGCTCCAAGGAGAGTCTCCTCACCCTGCTGGGATTCACTGACTTCAGGCTTTTCTCCGCTTTGTCCACATAGTCCTTCTCCTCAAAGTACAGGTAGCTCTTGAATTTAATAAGCGCCTGGAGAGAGAGTCATGAAAACAACCACCAATCAAAGCAGCTGATATGAACCAATCCACAACAGAGACTCTAATCATTGTGAGGTGAGTTTTATGTATCAGGTGCTTACCTTGTCCTTGTATGTGTCTGGAAGAGCCTTTGCTGTCTCCGTTTCATCAGGCAGCTCTATGAAGAAGCCCAGTGTGTCCCCCTGGCCGTAGCTTGAGGAGTAATGCTTCCCTATCGACTGGTGAAAGCGAGTCCCCTTCTTACTCCGCCAAGAATAACTGAACTTGTCATAACCCAGAGGAGCCTGAAGGTTGCCTGAAATTTGAGCATGAGAAATGAGTTCATGTGCTCGATCTCTTCTGAATATCCAGACAAAAGGAACATGCTCCATACTCTACACGGTCAGCCTGGCCATCGTCTTTCTATGCAGTTCTGCTCGTTACAGCACTGGATGCAGCACTGGATTCAGTGTTGCATCCAGAAATTTCACTGAGTACAATTTCTCTGATTAGAAAGTCAACGGATCAATCCGAGCAGCAAACGGTGTCCTCTACTTTCTAAATGTGTCTTTGTTACAAGACTCCTGAGTAAAATAATCAGGTAGCAGCAGAACTCTGGAGAACTTGACTGGACTCATTCCCTCATGAGAACTCATGAGGGAATTCAGCCATTTTTTTAATGTCCGCTGGACCACTGACAAATCTAAAAGCTTCAGGGTACTGGCCCTTGAGGTTTGGAGTTAAATACCCCGGGTTTAGACCATTTGTATGAAGCAAAGCATACAACAAGAGGCCGGTTTTCACCAGGCTACTCCATGGTATAATGTTTACAGTGGTGTAAGGGAATACTGACCAAGCGGTTGAGACCAGCCCAGTCTAGCTGCCGTCTCTGGGGGCATGTCATCCACGGTCACCTCAAAGTACCAGGCTCCTTTCCTCACGCCGTGTGAAGCCCGGACCATGGAGTAGCCCTTCTCCCCCGTCACCGTCAGCCGGTCGTCTGAGATCTTCAGCTGAGGCGCTGCGACACATCGGATGAAACGTTGGGTTAAGATTCACGAAAAGAGCTGAGCGTTGGAAAGTCTGGTGGCATTGTTGTACCTCTGTCGTGTAAGGCCAGCAGCACCCTCTCGTACAGACAGGCCCGGTACAGATCACCAGGAATGGGTTTTCCAGCCCAGCAGTCCAGCTCCAGTTTCTCGGGGTCCGGAGCATGAGGGTCTGGCTCTGCCAGGATGTAGCGATAGCCGTCTTTGTTGAATGGGTGTTCCAGTGGGTAACCATGAGGGGGCAGCCTCTGGGCTGAGAACAGCGGGTCACTGCGTAACAAAGGGTCAAGCGTGAGGAACAAACGGTGAGGAAGACGCTTTTATCCGGTTCAAAGCTTCATCGCGTTCTCACTCAAATTGCCCCAGGTTTTTTATTTACACGTCGTACCTCCTGGTTCTCTTTGTCGCTCCTGTAGCCGTTCCCTCCTGCTGCTGCTGCTGTTTACGTTTGGCCCCCCTTCCTTTTCCAGGGCCAGGGGCCAGAGCACCTTTAAAAGCACAAGAAAGTTAAAAAGTGAAACCAAAAAAAGACGCACGCAAACAAGCACACGAGCAGTCAGCAGCAAGGGCAGCATACACTCAGTGGACAGGGGACCACAGAACACACAAACAGGTTGAAGCAGTGGCTGCTTTATTTAAGCCTCCATTAATTAGCCCCTTCAAACAATTATTTTGGGGGGGGGGGGGTTTTGCAATCAAAACCACTGATTTTGTAGCACTGCTTCAGAAATATTTTCAAGAAATTTCACTGCATTGTTTATTCATTAAGCTACTTCCAAAATCTACCTAAAAAAAGACGAGAAAAAAATTTATTTTTATTCTTTAAAAAACTTAAATAGCTAGACTTCTCTTATTAGCAGTACCGATCACAGACTAAAACTTGACATAAATTAGGAATGAGGGAGTAGGGTCAGAGAAGTAAGAAACACTGCCACCTGCAGGTGAGAGTTGGTCACTTACACCAAATGTTTTTCATTAATTTTGCAGAAAATGTTGCATTGAACTCAAATTAGTGTGAAAAATGCAAGGAGCTTTTGATTTTGAATGAATCTCCACAGGAGAACTGGAGGGACTACATGGAGCCATTTCAGTTCCACATTTATACTGGGAGCTTTTATCCCACATCTCCAACAATCATTTACTATTTATTTATTATCGACTTAATTACTTTTAATAAATAGAATAGCGTTATGATTATGTTTTTGAAGCGTAGACCTCTGGACATCCATCAAAAAATACAACTTTTGCGTTATTTTAATTGTTTTAATTGTTTGTGCAAGTTAAACCTGAGTTTAAATAAGAACATAAAGTTGATCAAATATTTTTTTTTTAGTCAAATGCTTTTAAAAACAATCTATAAGAGCAATAAAAGACATATTGATACCGTCAGTCCAATTTTTAGACCCGAGCAGCAAAGCACTGCAAAGACCTATTGTTTTTATACTGTTATTATTCTTTTTGCAACTTGCAATTCTCCATAAATTTTCTAAATAACATCATTTGCTTACTATTTGTTGCATCAGTGTGAAACAATGTCTACGACTTCAGTTGTTGTCATGAAACAATTGAAATGCTTAGATTTTGTGTCCTGTGCACATCTGGAATAGAAGAATATTTGCCATTGTTTTTAACTCTTTGCCATCAGCCATCAGTGGTCATTCTTAGCTGATATCCAAAGACGCCCAGCTCCTCGTCGCTATGTCAGAATACGTCAATCAAACAGCTGCAGATAGACCTCAGACCACAGCCTCTGAGCGAGCGCTCAACCAGCAGCTCTGTGTAGGTCAGACATAACACACAAAGTCGAATCGCCTGAAAAACGGTTTGCAGTGAAACAACAGGAGGCGAATACGTCAGGCTGCCAGTGAACACATGAACACAAAGGGCATTTGGCCAACATGGGAGAAAGAGCAGGCACACAAAACAGCAGGAATGAACGTCGCCTAACTTTCTGGGGATGTTCTGGGGGCTGGTGTTTCAATTTTCAGGACATTTGAAAGTACAGATGCAATGACCCACTTTGTTCCACTTCCGATACCGATACCAATATTTGAGGTTTTATATCAGCCAATTCTGATCTGATACAGAAGAACAGTGCTGCTAAATTGACCTAAAACAATTTTTTTAACAGACATAAATGTACTGAATTACAAATTTATTTGATAACTCTGCACCAGTACAGCTCACTTAAATATACCCATAGTGTCACAAGCCTGCTCAAACATGGAAAATCATCTTTAATTTGTTCAGTCAGTGTGGTTAGGAGTAGAACAGCCGAAGTGAAGTAAATGAGAAGGAAACTGACAGAATCAGCAGTTAGACTACCTTGATCAAACCTGTTAAAAATAAACTAACAAACCTTCTTTCAAGTAGTTCAGAAAGTACAGTTAGAAATTCTAAATATAATATAAAATAAATGGAAAAGCTTGACTTGCACAAAGTACAGAATAGAATAGATCTGCCCTTTGGGATTGGGAACATCGTCACCAATACCCAATCTGGAATTCCATCAATATCTGGTTAGATATAGACATCAATATCAGATCGGTGCATCGCTACTTGAAAGTGCTTAAAATAATAAAACATGAGAATCAGCAACAATACAAACTAGATAAAAACATAAATGGAACCATAATAAGGATTTCATTACTACCCACCACTTGTCCTAATAATATGTAAAGTCCTCCAACCCAGAGTACTATTTGAGGAACAGGACTCATTCAAGGAGGGAAGAAAATGAGCTTGTTCTACCTCAGCTTAAAGAAAGGGAGGATGATGAGGCTAATTAGCATAAGGGAAGGCCAACAGCAACTAAAAAAAATGGCACTCTGCTCTCAGGTAGACTTCGCCCTGGAGGCAGACTGTCATTTCACACAGGAAGCTTCTAAAGGATGTCAGAGCCTGTTAGCAGCAAGCCAGACATGTGGAAGCTACAGTGGATTGCAAAAGTAGTCATACCCCTGAAACCTTTTCTGATTTTGTCACATAACCACCGATATGCATTATTTTTATTGGGGTTTTATGTGACAGGCCAACACAAAGGCGTCCATAAATGTTACTGTGGGGAAAAAATACATTATTTTCTTTTATTTTAACCAATAAAAACATAAAAAATGAATTTGTATTCAGAACCATTAAGTCTGAATATGATACTATATGGAACCACATACTGATGCATTTTTTTGAGTCACGTTTATCACAATAAACTTTGTTACACACCATTACCTGAATTTTGATTCTAAGGCTACGTTCACACAGCAGCTGAATGCGGCAGTAATGCGATTTTTTTTTTCCCCACATGCAACCTGTGTTCTACTTTTTCACGTCAAGATGACTCAATTCCAATCTTCTCACCCCAAAAACACTCGAGCCACTTCCTGATACACATTTAGTCCCTGATGTGCATCAGGAACTAAATCTGATAAACATCAGGTTGTTTTCAAAGCATCTGCAGTCTGAATGGTTATGTAGCATTTAAGCTTTTACATTTAACTTTTACGTCACATGGAGCATAATTCTGCACCAGAAGCAGCCAGACTGGATGTAAAAATGGCTGAGAAAAAAAAGACAATTATGAAAGTGAAGCACATCACATCACAATCCCTCCACTCTTGGCTCAGATTACATATCCAAACAGTTTTCTCTATAGAAGTTCCAGTAAATTCTCCATAAAACAACACTACTGTTAGTTGTACTTTTCTTTTTATTACTGTCATTCATCTTGTGGTCTTCTTTTGACATTCCTTTGGCTCTCATTAATGAATAAACTAAAAAAAAATCCATCAATAAGATGGATAACCCTACCCTAACTATTATTACTTCCACAAACAGAAAGTTGCATTTTGTCATCTGACCAGAGCGCCGTCTTCCTCTTGTTCCCTGTATCCATTACAAGGCTGCTGGAAAAAATCACAAACTAAATATCTTATGGCTCGTAAGAGTAAATTCAAAACGTTCATGTTTGAATTTGTGAAAAAAATAAATCGATGAAATAAAACCATAAATCATTTGTGCTTCCGCATAATTGTGTAGTTTGTAGTTGGTCTGTCACAGAAAATCCCAATAAAACACTGAAATTTGTTGTTGCGACATGAAAAATGTGGTATGAATACTTATGCAAGGCACTGTATGTTCAATGGTTTGAGGGTTGCTGAACAGAGTCGATGCAAAAAAAAAAAAAAAAAGAATAAAAAAGCAGACAGGGAGGTTACATCAGCACATGGATGAAGTTGCCCACAAGATGCTTATTAGGAATCATATGTTGGTTTGAGTTAGCAGAGTAAGGGGGTCGGAGGGGGTGTGCTGGAGGAGAGGGGTCGGGATGGGGGGACTAAAACCTCAGGGCCAACTTCTATTCAGCAGACACACAAACACACTGAGAAGCTCCAGGTGTCAAAATGTAACATATTCACCTGAGAAAGAAGATCCACCTGGAAAAAAAATGCACACAAACACTCCGGTCATCATCTCTGGACACTGCCTTCATTCAGGCTTGGCTTTTTTGGTTTGTTTTCCGTCTTTTGTTTTTAACAAGCAACCTGATTGATTTTGGTGTTTGTGAACAAAATCAAAACTCCTTCAAGAAATCAGTTATTGTTAGTTTTAAGTAAATATCTAGGTTGTGTGAAAATAGAGATGACAAAGTTTAGTTGGATGTGCTGATTCGTTTCTTCTGTTATATGTGATTGTCAATAAAGAGTTTCTGCACTCCTATCTAACAACCAAAATAGTGATTCCATTCAGGTCTGATATGAATGTCTGTTCTGAAGATCTAAACAGCAACAGGACAGAACAACTCAAGGTGGCACAAAAACAACATTTGCCACCTTCATTTGCACAAGTTTAACCATCTGTAGGTAAGTATGAATGCATGAAAACATCCTCAAAAACTATGCTTCTTCTAGTAAAGGATGGTTAAAAAAAAGCAACAATTTATCTTTGTTTTACTCTTACCATTGAGCCCACCAGCTGCTGGGGCTCCAGTGGTCTGTTTCTGAGTGTCATATGAGGGTCCTATGCTTCCCAGGTCCTACGCAGAAAAGAACACAAGCCTTCATAAAACATTCAGATTGAGTTGAAATATGCTGTGTGTTCACATCCTTAGCAATAATTACCTGATCTAAAAGGCCAAACTTGGGGTACTCCTCCTCCAGATCCTTACTGCCAGGGTCAGGGTGTTCTTTCACAAGGAACACATCTCTCTCTTTGCTCTAGAAAGTTAACAAAACCAGACAATAATGATATGCTGACATGAAGAATCCTGGAACTCCGAATGGAAAGAAACCTGCTTCCTTTCGGGGACGAGTGCATTCAAAAGCAACCACTGGTCTCCAGGTGCATTCTACGTTACCATTGTCTTCACTATGTTGTTGGGCCAGGTGAGCTTCCCCGGTCTCTGACGGGTCGTCATGCATTCCCAGTGCTTATCAATAAATGGTATGATATCCTGCGAAAAAAAAAAAAAAAAAATTAAATGGAGGAATGAGACTGAAGAAAATAATTCAATAAACTATTACTGTGATCCATAATTATTCATTTTCAAAAGTAAAGAAGAAAATTGTTTTTTTTGTGAGATCCAATTTTGTGCAAACAGTGTGGATCCAAATGCTCACACGGCGTTTTTATTTTTAGATTGTAAGGAGCAAATTAGTGGGCAATAATTACAAGGAGTTGACTGGGGGGGGTCGCAGGGGAAAGGAGGCAGAAGCTCTAGCAATGCTAGGTCCATCTGGGTATTTCTCAGTGGTTGCCATGGAGTTTAAAGGATTTCTCAAACATGCATAACATAATCAAGGTCACACTCCAGGTATATTTTTGATGAAGGAATAATATAGCTCCAAAAGGTTGTTTTTACACAATGTCACCCCTTTAAAAATGTTTTAACATGTTAAAACCTGTATAATTAATTAACTAAATTAACACGTGGCCCTAGTTTTAGTGAATCTCTTCACATAATAACCAAAATTATAATTAGAAAAAAACTGTAAGAGTTTGAGTTATACATTAAAATTCTTTCTATGTGAGCAGCCAAGGTCACCAGCACCTTAAAAAGGTCGACTCCCACCTTATCTTTGGAGAACATGGTCTTAGGATGCTCATCTTGTGTTCTGGACCTCCATGTGAGGTTCGCCAAAGCTGTGAGGCACATTTCCTTCAAGTCTAACAAAACACACAATGGAATAATTAACAACACTAAAAGGAACGAAGCTCGACAGTCGGGTTTCAGCACCCCGAATACCTACTGGCTTGTTTCCTGAGGAAGTATGTGTTGCCACTGTGATGGCAGACATTGCAGTGAAACACGTAGTTGGTCATGAAGGGAAGACATGTCCTGTGGAGGAGACAGGCAGTTAACGGCTGCATAAGCATCAAACAGAAGCTGGCATCTATATTCTGAACAAAACGTACGCGGTTTCTATCCCAAACGTTTCCGCCGTGAACCACTTCATGCACAAGGCGCACTGCAGCTCCACCTCCCCGAGCTGCCGCCCGCTCTCCTCATCCCCGGATCCTGTCAGAGCATCGGCAGCTTCTGAGCCATCGCCAGCAGCTTCCTGATGAAAACACCGCCACGCAGCATTAAAAACTGAACATCGCCCATATAGAGCATGTGCCGTTAGGCAGGGAAGTATTCTTTTAATACCACTTCTGTCCAAAGCAGGAAGCTGTTCATTTTGCCATTAAGTTCCTTCTTCGAGAGCAGCAGGATGTGCAGTAGTGTACTCAAATATTCAACAGTTGGTGAAATGCTTTCAAAGGCAGGCACTGCCCTCTGTTGACAACTAAATGCATGAAACATTTACATGCCGTTTCTTTCACCAGTAAATTTTACATTTGTGCTTTAAGAGCTCACACTTTCTAACTACACAGGATGCAGCAAGATAAACGGCATGTTAAATAAGAGTGAAAATTTTTTAAAAAGTAAATGTTAATCTCAAACATATTAATACCAAAATGAAAATATTACCAATCCCTCTTTGCCACTTGATGACTCTGTATCCATACTGGGAGGCTGGTCCCCAAAGGAGGCATCGCTGAAATTCAGAAGAGCGATGAAAACATTTAAGCATTTAATCCTGCCATTTTATGCTTTTTTTTATTTTTTATTTTTTTAGCAAACACAATATGAGAGTTCACAACCTATTCTGCAGAACCGTCTTGTTTTTCACCCATTACAAAGCAATTCTCACTTTCTAACTGAAGACATTCTGTTCTGCAACCATTTAAGCTACTTCAGTTATTATTCACATGCAAAATGGACCTTATGCAGCGAGACTTCCGGTAAATTAACTCTAAGAACTATAAATATACTAATTTAAAACTTGATCTTGGGGTGTGTTTAGAGAACGCTGTTAGCTATCATTTGAATAAGTATGAAGTTCAAGTGAACAAATATAAACTGTCACGCTCTAATTTGCAGAGTTCAGATGCTTGGTGCCAAGAAAAGCGACATTTAACCGTCTGTAAATAAGGCATAGATACTTTTTGTGCTTTTAAAAAATTGGCTTTGTTGTTTCATTTTGCTCGTGGCAGCTCGTGTGCACAACTATCATTTGTTAGCTAGCCGCTCTGCTAACGGTCTTCCTCGAGAAAACGCGCCTTATATGTCAGCGAATCTTTAATATGTGAACCGAATTACTACGATAACTTCTGTAATTTTCGGAAAAGGTGCACACATACCCGACAGCCAAGTCCTTTTCTGCTGCAGCTGCCGTACCCGCCTGCAATTCAGTCGCCATGTTTAGAAATCAATGAAAACAAAAAAGTATCGCGAGAGTTCGGCTTCCGCTTTTTCTTTTTGCTGAAGGCAATAGCGACACAGCAGGTTAAAAAGAGAACTGCAACAATGGAAGTCAACAATCAGCACTAAAACTTACATTTATTTGTTGTAAATCATTACCCAAACCAGATTTGGAAAGAGAGACGTCTTTTCCATTGTATCTGAATTCGATTACATTACTTTTCATTTGAAATTTATGCCTATATGTAATATATAATTTCAAGAACATTGAAGTTTGTGGTTACAAAACAACAAAGATAATGTTTTGACACTGAAACAAAACTTTTTAACCCAATATATATAATTTTATTACAAAATGTACCAAAACTGTTATTTCCCTTTTTTCAGTAATATTGAAAAAGGAACACAAAGACTCATCAGGGTGTCACTCTTAACATTTATCAGATTTTGTGACATTGGTAACCAGTAAAGACTGTCTTTTTGGTGTCTACTGAAAATCAATTACGTGAGAGGAAGTCCTTGTCTATCACAATGAACTCTCCGCTTTCTCAGTTTTTGAAGGTGCTTGATCCAGTGACTGTGACATTTCATTTTTACTTGATAAAATCTTCCTCATCATCCTCCTTGCAGTGTTGTTTGAAAAGGTTTTTCCTGCTCTGTATTTTTGGAATTTGCGGCACATCACTTTTAACACACATGAACCCAAAGTTCTTTTAAGGATCCAGTTACTGAGCCATTCGGATTCTACACAGCTTCAAACTTAGATGCCTTTCTCCAAGATCCCATTTATATCAAAACTTCTTTAAAAAGTAGTGGAAGAACAGTTAATTTTTTAGACAGGAATACATAAATTTAGTCTGGCTTTTGTAAACACTCCACAGAAACTGCTCTACTCAAAATTTCTAGTGACAGTGTCAGCTGACTCTGGAGCAGCCACGACAGTGGTTCTCCTGGATCTTACACACATTGTTGTCACTATAGCAGAACACCAAGTGTTTTTGCAACCCAGACTGCATTTGACTCCCAGAGTCTCCTGTGTGGGATACTACAGGGCTGAGTCTTAGGAACCATTCTCTTTTTTTCCCCAAGGCAAAAATAATCAGACAGTTTTCTGATGTGTCGTCTTTTCTATGCAGATGATATCCAGTTCCACTGATCCTTAGATCCAACTGAATATTCAATGTGGTGCTCATTAATTAACTCTTTCAATTATACTAAATAGTGACAATTACTTGCAGGTGAACTCTTATAAGACCTTAACCCAAGTTAATGTCCCAGAGAGCAGAATTCAGAATATTACTTCACAGACTTGTCGTCACAAAGGTTCTCTCTCATTACTCTCGTTAACCCCTTCCTTTAATTCCTTTCCACTAAAGAGTAACAGGAAACAAGGCTTTTTGTGGATGTAAGACCACCCCACACCACTCTCAGTTCTTAACACCTTTGCAGGGTTGTTCACTCACAAGTATCATTACAACAAACACAATAGCAAGTGTGCCAGCGGAGTTTGCACAAAGGAGAACTGGAATGCTGAAAATCTCCCCTGGTGTTGTCTTAAATGCCCTCAAGTAGCTGTTAAGAAGATAATGGCGGTGTGCTCTCCTCTTCTTCCCTCTCCTAGGGAAGACACATCTGTGACACTTGGATGAAGATGTGACTGTAACATTGTAAATTAAACCACATGTTTATTAATCAGTACATCATGCAATGATTTTATGAGAACATTTCCAGGTTGCGGAAAGAGATCATCTGAAAAGGGATGTTGTTCATTTGTGTCCAACTCCTTTTCAGCACTTCCAGCTGTAAGTCTTTGGAATATGTCTCAGCTGACTTTCCAGATGAAGTTTTTGCCCACTCACTTTTGCAAACGTACTGAAGCTCGGAACAGGAAGCAGAGACACAGAACAACTGATTTCAGGTGTTTTCACAGATTCTCAGGTCTAGATTTTGCACATGAAAACAACTTGACCTAAACTATTTCACTGCCGCTCTGCCTCAGGCCGACCTGCATTACCCTATGAACTGCATTATGTGGCAAAGGTTCAACATGGTGTCTTAATTATGTCATATCAATCGCAAAATTTAAATCATAATCTAGGTTGGGAACACTAAATGCATGACTGTGAAACACTTTCCTCTGTTAATCATTTCTTCTTGTTGTTCTGAGTCTGTCCCTGCCTCTCTTGTACTGAGAGACAAAGCCCAGGGTCAGAGAAGGTCAAGCCTACTGTAGACATCTGCTAATTGTCCTGGTGGGCCGGCCTGTCCCGGTCCGACAATACCAGCTGCTCTGTAGGTGTTGGTAGCTGGGAGCGATGTGGCAGCTGTCACATTCAGGAACATTTACTCCCGTCCTGATCCCCCTCAGTGACCCTTACCTCCTCTACACTACTGTAATCTGAATCCCCCCCACTGCTGCAGAGAGCTGCAGCCATTAAAGTTATTAGGAAACTATCAGCAGTAATGTGGGCTAAAAGGTGAGGCAGTCAGGTTTAATTATAAAGGTAATGGAGATGTTCAAAGCTTAGTGGGGAGTTAAAATATAAAAACATGAGCATGGGGACTAACAGAAGTATTCACAGCCTTTGCAGTTACAATGTTTTGTGATTAATTGGGATTTTATGTGACAGACTGATAGAAACTACTTTGTAGTAAATGCTTTGTACTAAAACAAAGCACTATATATGTATAGCCTTTGCAGATGGCATTGATAATACCTATCAATGATTTATTATGCATTTATTTCTCTTCAGTTCCCATAGGACCAAAACTTCAGCGTGTCGTTGCAAGTTTAGTTTGGCTAGAAAAACAAATTGATTTCTATTTGCTGAATGACAAAGAATATCTCAGACTGATTTTTTTGATGTCTTCAAGATCAGAAGAATATCAGTACTTGACCCGGTCCCACCAGTTCTGTCAGAAGGAATGGACCAGCTGCTCGTAGAAGGAAACACTAAAGGTTTGACACAAGTCATACGGTTTAAAAGTTTAGATCCCTGAAGCTGGTCAAATAAGCCCTCCTTAACTTCAAAGAAAGCTTAAAAAGAAAATCTCTAAAATGTTCTCAATTTGTTTTCTGGCATTTAGCAAATAGAAAACTGTTTTGGTAATTCTCAGTAAATTAAAACAAGAGAAGTTTGATCTAATTTAACTTCAGATAGTGACAAAAAAAAAAAAGTATTTTTATGCAGTTTAAGCAAACCTCTTGTTTCAACTGTATTATCCCCAATATAACGCAATAACATGAAGACACGAGAAGACGTTCACCCTTTGACTGCTTTTGCAAAAAGGGATTGCAAGAAAGTTTGAATAATGAGATGTTCTGTCATAAAATTGTCTTTGCCCCCCACAAACACACAATAACATGACAAATGGCGCTTTTGAAAACTGGGACACAAAGAAGAAAAGGTTCTAACTTTCCCCTCCACGGGTCTATAAATTAGCATCACAACGAGTAAAAAATCTCCCATTTGCAAACAATGACAAGTCCGAGTACAAAAAGTAACACGGGGGGAATGAAAGGGCGCACATTTTGACCAGATGCCCCACAATAATTAACAAGCTCAGGGGCCCCTCCGGACCCTCCTCATTTACATCGTGAAGGGCCAGCACGGGGGTCCCACAGGGCCGGAGCGTGTCTGCAAAGGATCCGATTGTTCCTGTGAGACGAATAGCCTCACTAAGAACAACGTGCACATCTGAAAGAGATGCCTGTATATATATTGACTCGCGAGGGGCCCAGGAGCCCCCGACACGCAGACATGCAGGCCGTTACAGTCAAATCGCCACAGAGCCGAAGAACACCGTTTTCAGTGGAGGATATCTTGGATCCCACGAAGTTCACCCGGAAATTCAACTCGGCTGGGGAGAAATCATCTGCAGGTGGAAAAGCAGCTCAAATCTTATTGAATCTTTCAAATTGTCGATGGCTTTCATTTTTTTCCCCCCCTTTTGTTATTTTCTCTAGAAAATCATAATCCGAATGAGGAAGCTGGAAACACGCAGCGTCACAGAGAGCCGCCCGCTCCGCTGGAGGTGAAGGGTCGTCGGATCCGCACCGCCTTCACCCCGGAGCAGCTGCGGCTTCTGGAGAGCAGCTTCCGGAGGAGCCGCTACCTGTCGGTGCTGGAGCGCCACGGCATCGCCGCGGCCCTCCGCCTGTCCGAGACTCAGGTCAAGATCTGGTTCCAGAACCGACGCACCAAGTGGAGGAAGGAGAGCGTCACTGTGCGGGGAGAGGAGGAAGAGGAGGAGGAGGAAGGGCAGCAGCGCGGCTTCATCCCGGCGTTCCCGTCCCACCCCGCGGTCTGCGCGGCTCTGACCTGCGGGCCCCTGTACCAGCCGGGCCCCCCGGAACCGCTCCGGCTGGTTCCGACGCTGCCTCTCATGCCCTACCGATACTGTTACACATAACCTCTCTGGATGCCAGACAGTGACTGTCCAGAAAATACTGCAGTAGGAGAAATTTGACACGTTTTCTACTTTATTTTTACTTTTGATAAGAGTAAATGTTTTTTTTCTTCCCTTAACTGATTTAATTTTATTTATTATTGCGTTGATATTTTTTAAGCAGAAGTTCTGAGCAGCTCAATAAGACCCTCAAATGAGTGTCAGAATAATTGAACATTTCTATGGGAATAAAATGGTTTTGTTTTGGTTTCACGTTTGTTTAATAAAGTATCATAATGTGGAATCTCCTGTGGGTGTTTTTTCTTTTTTTTTGTTTTTTTTTTTTTTTTTGTTTTACACTTGAGGTCAAATTCTGTAAATTCAGAAATCTGGATAAGATCAGAGTTATTATTTCCAAAGAGGCTAGAATTGAAAAAAAAAATGACTGAATTACTTTACAAGATGAACAAGAAATCTACTCAATATGTGGTTAAAAATAAATAAATAATAGATTGCCTGTTCATCAACTCCTACACATGTTGGATTGTAATAATCAGGTTGTTTTGAATACAGATTTTGTTTTGTTTTTTAAGGCAAATACAAAAGAGAAAAAACATCTAAAAGTTTTATTTGGGGTCTCCATGTGTATTACAGTCAGTGAAGCTAAAAATAAAATTATCTTCTGGACTTCAAAAAATGTTAGTCTGTAAATCAATTTAAGCAGCTAAGGAAGAGAAAAATGGTTGAGTGAATAATTTAATAATAAGCTGATACCAGTGCCGTTTTTGGTCAGACAGACATTATGTTTCCTAAACCAAAAGCATGAATTTAAATTTGTGTCGTGTTTATTGGGAAAAAAAAACTAAAAAAAAAAAAAGTGTGGAACTCAAAACTTTGGTAAAGTTTGTTTTCCTGACCACTGCAGCTGCAGTTCTGACCAGTAGATGGCGACAGATAACACATTCATACGAGCTGCTGATCATGGAAGTAACCATCAATGTCCAGCCAGCATTTCCACGTTTTTACCCATAAAGTAATATATTATTGGAAAGATGAAATGTCAGCATCATGGGAAAACAAAAAATATGCTTCAAAGTGAACTTTAGACTTTAACTGCATTGCTTGTTCAGATCCACACATACAGTTTTGGCTGAGACGCTCAATTCTTGTCAAACTGACGACCTTGTTACTTTTTATGTCCAATAAAAAAAACAGCATAAAAATGAAACTCCACCCCTGAATTTGACCTTTTTGTAAAGAGTCTTTTGTGACACACTTATCGCAAACAGAAACAATCCTTCTGCAGCACATCTGCATGTAATTTGGCTCCCACTCTCCTCCTCAGATGTCAGGCCATTTTCAACCTGGCAGCGTATCCAGCAAAAACAGGGACAGAAACAAAAGCACTGGCGCATTTTAAAGAGCCATCTGGTGGCCTTAAAACTGACATTTCCATTTCCATTTCAGAAGCCAGCTAATTTTTCACTGAGTAAAGTTTGAGACCGTTGTTAGAATAAACATCATGGCGAGAGTAAATGGGGCATGCACAACACTTTTTAGCAAGGAAGAAAAATTAAAATAACATCAGCCATAGTTCTTTGATCTGTATCAATAAATCCCAATAAACTATATTACTTGTTTTTTGTGATTTGACATATATATGCAAAAGTTAAAAGTGAAGAGTTCTTACATGGCAGTGTAAAAATGAATCTTAAGATAAAGTGCTGGGGGACCTTTAGGTCCTGAAGAGGATGCTGGAGTCGACCCTAAATCCATCTACACTGGAGATAATTACTGCCAGATGGAAGGAAAGAAAACAGAGATAAATGAGGCTTCTGACATCCAGCTGGAAAATTAGACCAGACCTGAGTTTATTCTAGGTTTCTGTTTGACGATTTAGATGACTGGTACAATTTTGTAGCATCTGTTCATTGAGATGAAAGAAGAGCCTGCTAATGCTAAAGATAAAGATGGGGAGCTTTCAACACAGAGAAAACAGTTTGCATTGTTCAGTTTTATCCAGTAGTTCTTTCCTAATGTTTAAATGACCTAGTATTTTTTCTTTAACTCGTTATAAATGGGAATGACTTTGGACAGGAAGGATCTCCTGTAGTGGTCTGTATTGCAGCTGTTCTGAAGGAACGTCTGACTGAAGACGGTGTAACTTTCAAAAGTTTAAAGTTTAAATATATGCATTTCACCCGCATCATGCGTCTGGGAAAGACTTGTTTTGCTGACAAGATTTTGTTAGGGCAAAATCACAATTGTGAGCTGGTGCTCTTAAGGTGACAGTTTTACTTTCAAATAAAATGCTGTATATCTAAAGTATGACTTAAAATAAATGTTACATAATTCAAAGATTTAAAATGCAAATCTTCAGAAAGAAACTACAGCTCTTTCTGAAACTCTGCCTTCAAGACGTCATCACAACATGGCTCCTCTAGTAACCCTTTAGCAATGATATTACCAGCATTGCACTGATGCCTGGGTCCACCAGGTGTTTGCTAATTCCTGCTGGCTAGTCTGAAGGAGCTGAATGGGGGAATTATGAGGGAGGGCAGCTTTGTTAGGCAAAAGCTGAGAAACTTGGAAACTGTAGCTCCTAGGAGGAGCTAAGTCTCGAAGGCGGTGCTAAGTCCACCTAGGCATTTTTCACAGATAACTGGTTGCCATGGGAGATTGAAGGATTTCTTAATCATGCATGAAAGAATTTAAAAAAAAAAACCCTCCAGGTCAGTCTTTGATGAGGGAATGAGATTATAAAATGACATGAAGCTTAAAAAAAGTCGATTTTACAAAATTTTGCCTCTTTAAATCACAGACTTTTACACAGACACAGCAAACGCCATCACGTTCTTCCTCTTATTCTTGCCACAAGCGATTCCTCTGGCTTTGTTCAGCATGAAATCAGTTTTTCCAAAGTCATAATTAGCCCCCTGCATCAAGCAAACCGAGTCCTTTTCTTTTTGTTAAAAGCCAAGCAGTCACCCTCCTACACTTCTTCCCCTTTTTCCTTCTGCTGTCTCCCTCACAGGAATGTCCCATGCATGACAGATGCTCCTCCCCTCTCCTGAGAGACGGGTGAGGGAAAAGAGGGGGTGAAGGGCTATGACGGATAAGTAAGAGGCAGCAGAGGAGGTGTGTGTGTGTGTGTGTGTTAAGTCAGCAGAGTTTTCTTCCTCAGCCTGTCCAAGCTTTCATTAGAGAGGAGGAAGCTCTCTAGACTCTTCCTTTTCATGTCCTCATCTCCAGACGCCTCCATTGCATCTGCAGGTCAGATGTCGAGCAATCTCTGCATCTAGTTTTGGGATTTACCCCTGGAGTACATCTGCTGGAACTCACCCTCATGCTTTATTTCAGGGAAATGAGGGCCGGGGTGCTGGTGGTCTCGGTCGGGCTGAGCCTTTGTTGGGCTCTGGTCACCGCCGAAGAACCTGCGGAGGAGAAGCAGCTGTCAAGAGCCAACGCTCTGACGAGAGAACCCCGGGGCCCGATCGGAGACGGGGGCAGACGGGACACTGAAATGTCAGACGAGCCAGCTGAAGCTACAGTAGAGGAGAAGAGCAAAGCAAAGAAAAAGAAAAGCCCTGAGGAAATAGAGGCCGGTAAGTTGGAGCTCAAGCAAAAAAAAAAAAAAAAAAAAAAAAAAAAAAATGCATCTGTGAGTTTTCCTGACCTTTCCTGGCCTCTCATGTTGTCAGAGGTCCCACTCACACCCTTAAAGGAGGAGCGTGGAGTTGTGGAAATGAAGTTCTGTTAAAAGTATATTACATCATAACTGCAGTAGAAAATGCACTTGGTTTCTTCATCTGGCTGCACAAAATGGAAAAATCATGCAATGGCAAAACAAAAACTATAGCAATGAATGGGTCAGCTGCAATGCACACATTTTCCTTATTTCTCTTCAGCAATTCATTGTTGAAAAAAAAAAGTCTCCATCTCTTGACCTAATTTGCTGAAAGACTGGAGAACAGGCACAAGGGGAGTTCAAATAACTAGTTTAGACAGACACATCGGGAGACAGACAGGTGATCATTATTATTATTATGGATGAATGGCATTTCGCAGGCTGATACAGTCTTCATTCAGTATGGATCCAGATAAGTTGGTCTGAAATGCTGAAGCAAAAGGGACCATGACCAAAGTGGATTTTTTTTTTTTACAGTCTTAAAGTGCAACTAACCATCTTTAAAAAAAAAAAAAAAAAAGCTTATCCTCACCCCTTACAAATTTACAAACATACCAGCAAAGTGGGTGGAGCCAAAAGTCACAGAGGGGTGTGGCCAGGTGTGGGGATCAACAAGCAGGGCTGTGGTCAGGAGGAAAGATGCTCTGTTACTTACTTCTAAACTTTCTTGCTATATTTGGTGACTTTTAAAACCTCTGTAGTGACTTCTTATACAGAAAAAACAAAAACGAAACAAGAAACAAGGAAATCTTTATTTTTTTTTTTTTCCTGCGTTGTTGGAGATTTTTGTGGCAACGACGCTCTGCACCTCCCACTTCCTGTCCTGCAGCACACTGTCACCGGTGATCAGAGCAGAAGGGAGTTTTTCCGCTCTGTGTCCACATTGCATCGCATGTTTGTAAAGCTGAGTAACGCCACTGATCAAAGCTTCCTGTGGCCACGCTCGCTATTCCAGCTATTGAGTCCTGATGACTCACCATGCGTCTGAGTGAGATGCTGCTACACCTGAATGTGGAGCAGAGCGACCAACAGCTTTATTGGCACTGAGACGATGCTAGGAAAAAAATAACATGGAAGGAAACATAAAGATAGAACCCTAGATAACATATTTATAAATAACTCCAGTGTCTGTATGAGTTTGAAAGTCATTTTCAGAAAAGGCCATGGAATATGGAGATAAGTGGTGGTGTGCCACTGATGACCTTCCTGTATGAAGCAAGTATTGTTAACAACATGTAAGGCATTTATGTTCTGTAAAAGTCAAAAAAACAAATAATTTAACACTCATTAAAACTTCTAGGACAGCTTTGCCTTTGATTCTTCTGAGTACACAAAGCAAATATGGAGGTCCACAAAAATGGTTTACATAAAATAATAATTTTTGGATTTGGATTCTTTGAAACAGAAAATCATTTTTGCTATTGTCCTTTTTCAGACCAGCTGTCGACCTCAGCGCCCAAAACCAATTAGCCTGAACGAATACTGAATGGAGAGAGCAAAGGAATTGTCTGCTTAACTGCTTCGAACCTTTTTAAAAGAAGCACAATTAAAAATCCTGAAATGTCTCTTTAAATTTGAGACTGAGGCGACACAGGCGGGAAAGTCTGCAATCAGTCTATGAGGCAGGCAGTCATTTAGGTTGAGAAAAAGAAAGAGAGAGAGAGAGAGAGAGAGAGAGAGAGAGAGAGAGAGAGAGAGAGAGAGAG
>VMRN01000325.1:30522-80089 GCA_010277015.1 Poeciliopsis turrubarensis
GTGTGTGTGTGTGTGTGTGTGTGTGTGTGTGTGTGTGTGTGCGTGTGCGTGTGTGTGTGTGTCTGTCTGTGTGGCCTCGCATTTTATGCACTATAAGGACAATGTTATGTTATAGGGATCTCTTGAAGAGGTGCTGTTTTGGGGATAGAGGTTAGGTTTAGGACTAAGGTGTGAATTTAGTTTAGGTTGGGATTAGGGGTAGGGTCAGGGTTAAGCTGGAGAAATTAATACAAAATGCATGAAAGTCAATGCAAAGTCCTGATATGGGAAAAACTACCCATATTACATCACATATAGATTTCAGGAACTGGTTTTGAAAAGCACAATGTTACTAATGAGACAGAAAGTATTTTGGGGGGGAAAGGAACATAGAAGGCACATTTGTGGGGAAACCACACAGAATAACTAACAGCTGAAGAGTTCCCACTACAATTTTCCATAAGTTGGGAGAAAGGATTTACAAGAGGCCCCACTTACAAGATACACCACTGCAAGGGAGCTCATGTTGACTCTGCTCCACATTCAGCTAAACCACAAACCTGGCTACCTGTGTTTTCCATGAGCAACACTCGTTACATAAAGGTCTGTACTTGCCTTTGTCTGTGCAGTTCTGTTAGTCCTTGCCAAAGTCTGAATTCCTTTATCTTCATTTTGCGAACACAAACCGAGTGAAATGATGTGATTCAGAGTCTTGGCAAGAATGTTCCTACTGGCTGCTCTCTGCTCAAGCCCAAGCTCATCTCCTGAGTAACACTGTAATTTAATTTGATGCAGATGAGTTTTCATTTTAGGGTAGTGCTAGTTTTTTTTTTTTTTTTATCTTCTACAAAAACAAAAAAAATGTGCACAACATAAGAGTTTAGTTCCAGGTTACAGCCTCAAGAAATTTCAATTTATGTTTTTGAGAAACATAAGTGCCTCCTGAAATTTTCCCCATTTTGGAACAAAACGCCTTTATAAGCAACCTAATTAATAAATATTCATGTTTCATTCCCAGAACAAAACTCCAGCTGCGTTTGAAGAGATTTATTAGAGAAGGTTTGTGAACAGCAGCAGAGACTTTGGTGGCTGCTTTACCATGAAAACACCATCCTTAAAGCTGCAGGATGTAACTTTTACAAAAATATGTTTTTTCCATATTTATTAATGGTATATACTTAACTGTCATCATATTGTGTCTGTATAAAATGAGATAGAAAATCTGTGGAAAAAAAATAAAAAAATTAAGCTTCTCCACCTCATCCCTGACCTATTGCCCTCTGAAGAAATGCACCACTCCCAATCAAAAACAACCAATCAGAGCCAGGGGGAGGGACTCAACGCTGTCAATCAACCTTGTGTATCAACGCTAAATGTGCTGAAGGCGGAGTAACAATTTACTGTTCCAGGAAAAATCTTTATCCGCCGTCAATATTAACTAGCCTTAGCATTCATGGTAGGATATGTTGCGGTGAACTGGCTGTAGCGTAGCAAATAGCGAGGGGGGTAGCAGGGCGTGTTCATATGAGTGACCGACAGCGCTAAGACCCTCCTTCTGGTTCTAATCGGTTGTGTCTCATTGTTGTATTTGTGCAGTTAGTAAAGTATAATGGTACATACATTTGGTTTTAGTCAGCACAAATGTGACAGGATCAGAGATGGAGAAGTACACACTATTTAATTTATGGTAGGGAATGCTACGAGTGACATTATGTTAGGAAGGGAAGAAAATTAAGAAGAGGAAAACCAGTAGACTCATCACTTTACGCAACAATATAAAGAAGAGGAGAATCAAACTGCCAGATGACTGAAATATGACAAAGTGTTGCGATCTGAAAGGACAATGAACCCAAAGAGGAAGAGTGGTCGGGTGATCCATAAGAATGGCGTCAGGAGATGGAGGATAGCTCCAAGAAGCATGAGGTAGGAGAGAAACGAGTTCAAGTGTATCAGGCAAAAATATCAGTGTGTGTGTGAATTTCCATTGTTTCTAATTCATAAACTTCAAAATTAAACTAAACAAGAAAAGAAACAATATACGTAACAGACCAAATACCCATGGATGAGTTTTCAGTGTCCCTCTACATCTGCTTCAACACCTGCAGAAAGAGAGAAGCTTAACAGGGACAGGACGGGTTCTGACAGAGCATTTTGCACTGGACCCAAACACACTCTCCTCTCCATGATACGTCTTGATTCTCTGTAGCATAAAGAGGCGCTTTGTTTCTGCCCAGACTAATCTACATGCATTTGATGCAGCGTCTGCCTGTGCTCCAGTCTGAACATGTTTTCTGATGCAGATTGATGGTTGCAGTAAAACACTTGCTGCCTATGTAGCAGTTAAACATCCACAGAAGTGACACAGCTGCTCTGGGTGGGCATCATCACTCGCCGCGTTCTGGTTTCAATTAACGGATTATGTCTCCGTCTCCCTGAAGCCAAAGCGAAGAAGGCAGCAGAGAAAGAGGCGAAAGCCAAAAAGCAGAAAGCTCCGAAGCCCACCAAGAAACCCAAACCGCCAAAGCCCACCAAGAAACCAAAGCCACCCAAACCCACAAAGAAGCCAAAGACGCCCAAACCCACCAAGAAGCCAAAGCTGGTGACGACCACAGCGCAGCCGGAGCGCCGCCTTCCTCCGCTGGAGGAGGAGGAAGTGGGCCTGGAAACAAGTGAGTTGCCTTCAGATTTACGGTTTCAGGTAGGAGGAGAGTCAGGGGAGCAATATTCAACTTGATGATCTTTTTGCCAGAATACTCTGACTGTTCCAGTCTGTTGCTATAAAATAAAGAGATTTCAGTGTGCTTAAAAGGTCTGATCTGATCTTTGCAGCGAATCAACCCGAGTTTCCAACGGAGCCTGTTGAGCCAGACCTGGGTAAGACGCCCAACTCGAGTCCCCACAGAAGAGGAAATCCTTCCATGTGTCTTTTTACTGCAGTGGCATGACCTCTGAGGAAAGATTCAGCAAAATACAACCATTTTTTTTTATTTTAAGTATTTAGTGGTGGGGGGAAAAACTAAACACTAAGAATTAACAGTTTAAAACTACATTTTTGGTAGCGTAATTAAACCTTTCTAAAACAAAACCGGTGTAGCTAAAGTATTAATGCTTTTATTTTTTCTCACTGTTTTGAAGTTAAATCTGGCCCAACTTTTTTTTTGGTTGTTTTAACTTTGTTAGAATTACTAAACTATTTATATTTGTTAAACGGCAGAAAACTTGGTGGAAACATTTTTTTAGACATTTTTTTTTCTTTAACTTTTCTCAAATTCGGAAGTTTAGCTACATTTAAAACTGTATGAGTTTTGGTTTTCCTTTCACAAACTCCTGATACATTAACAGACACGTTTGAGTTAATATGCCGGTGGATGAATTCTGTGAAAACATTGTCAATTAACCGCTGAGGTGCCAGTTTTAAAAAGGTGAATTATAACTGAGAAAAAAACCAACAAAAGCTTCATTTTAAAGTCTTTCATTGACTTTAATTGGGGCCTGTTCTTTCCGGTCTCTGCATTTTGACCCCAGCTCACTTAAAAAGGGAGACTGCAGTGACATAAAACAAAGCCCTGTTTCCAATTTAGTGGAAATAAGTTCTTGCTTTTCTCCAAAGCGCTCTCGCATTTGAGCCTACAAAGCAAAACAAACCTCAACGTCCTCATCTTAATCAGGGATAGAATTACAATTTAGTAGCATTGTAAAACTAATTATTCCTCTGATTCAGCTTCATCTGCCACTAAAACCCGACACGGACGCGTGGGTTGCCAGATGCCGTTTTAATCAGCATTTTTGCTTCTGGAGCCAAAGCTTTTCCTTAAGCCTTTAACAACAAAGCGCTGAGGTTTCTGTGGGTTGTAAGTAGTGGTTGCAGATATTCGCAGGAAGTGGAAAATTTCTGTTTCCCGCCAAACGGATCTGCGGCCGTGATGTTTTCAATGAGAAAACAAACAGAAACTGCACCACGCTAAAGTTTTTTGTTTTTTTTTTAAACTCGACAGAAAGGTGCGTAATGATACATAAAAACAGCCCGCAGCTCCTGACACCAAGTGATGGCTGCACATGGACGGCTCAACGGGGTTTTTGTTTGTTTGGGAAGGATCAGTTTCTAAAGCTGAGTTCCCAGCCACCATATAATTGTGCAATTTGGCATTTAAAAAATATATTTGCTTTGGGGAAACACGCCGATTTCTTTATTGAAAAACACTTTTTTTCGCTAGAATGAGGTGGGGGGTTTTTTTTGTTTTTTTTTTACAAGCTATATCACAATCAGTGTATTTCGAAAAAAAACTGCAAAGGAAACACTTTTTTTCGCATCATACGAGTCAAAAAACCAACAACCGGATGTTGCTCCTGGTGTAAACTATGAAAAAGACGACATCAGGAAGTAAAGATCCTGACGCAGCATTTTATATTATCATCATTACTATTCATTTTGTATTGCATCTGCAGTCAATGTGTTGTCAGCTTGAAGTGAAGTTCAGATGAGATGGGGTTAAAATTCAGTACAAAAGTCGACTGTAGTTATAAAAATCTTCTTCATATATGTGTGATGATGACGTGATTATTTCCAGACAAATGGATCAGAGGACACAAGAAGCAAGCCACAACCACTGAGGTCATCATGTACATACCAGGTATAATTGTTTCTGTACTTCAGATGCTTCTGTGTTGATTTTGTTCCCAAATAAGATCAAATTTATGTCCAGCTGTGGACGTCGTTTGACTGTTCCCGTGTGGGGAATGAAAAGAAAGACACTTTCAACAACTTGACATAAATGAAAAGTTCGTCTTTTTCCCAGTAACAGACATTGTAGTGCTTGATTACACACAGACTAATGTTTTAAGACAATGTATTTGCCAACAGTAAATGAAAATGTGACATTTAGTCTTACAGCAGGTTTGTTTTCATCAGATAAAAGGGGATCTCAGTGATGAGTGTTTTTAATAGTCGCTATTGTCATGAAGTAATTTTAATATGACAAACAAGCCTTACCAGAACGCATGTTTTCATTTATTGAATATTACTGTAATTTTACAACTGGCAGGTCCCAATCAAAACACTGCCACGTTTTTGGATTTCTGCATATTTATGAATTTTTTTTTTTTTTTTTTTTTTTTTTTCAAATGGCCTTGTGTGAAAAGATCACTGCTGGAATATCTGTAACACAATACATCTGTATTATTTCTGCCTTGTTGTTCCAGAGGAAACCACGTCTGTTCCATTCGTTGGTCCCTGGTATGAAGAGTATGATTACTCAGACTGTACGTCTTTAACCGGCCGAGAACTGGACAAATATTAAGACCGTGGACTTGATTGTGGCCGATGAGAGACTTTCTCTGTGTTTTTCCAGTGGCTGAGGCAATAGCAAAGAAACAACAAGAGGAGGAGGAGAGAGCCCGCAAAGAGAAAGCAGAGAAAGGTAACCGATGGGAAATACTGATTCTTTTTAAGGACAAGGCTGCTTACATGAGGGATCTACAACAACATGTATCTCCACACTCATCGTTATGGCTTCTGATAACCAAAACTGTAAAACCATTGAGCTTCAGTAAATTAATGAATTGCCGGGGGGGGGGAAAGGGAATATTGAAGGATCCAATCGTTCTGCCAAAACACCATCAACAAGTTGAGGCTTGGCCCCGATTTTGTATAAGGACACATTAGCATTAGTAGGATAGAAAAAAGTGGCGCTTGATCCTCTGTAAGTTAGTTATGTTTGCTTTGTGATCCCACAGCTGAGCGGCAGAGGAAACAATGGGAGGAGGAAGAGGCAGAGAGACTGAAGCAGGCAGCTTTCCCTGCTCAGCCAAAAAGTACGACATTTACGGCACTGTTTCGACTCACATGGACTGGTTTGACCCTGAGACATTTGGCAGTGAGATCTGGTGTGTTGTTGTCATCGTGTCAGAGTGTCCTCCCTTGGGCTTGGAGTCTCACCGGGTGGATGACGACCAGCTGCTGGCTTCCTCTCAGTCTCACCACGGCTTCGCGGCCCAGAGGGGACGCCTCAACATGCAGGTAGAAGGAAACGAGCACCTGAAAGCCCCCGGCCCCCCGCCCAGCTGACGCTTTACGATCACACATCGTGATCATAACGTGTGATGTGTTTTATGGCCGTCACCTTTTATGACGGCCATAAAACAGCCAAACTAATGGAATCCAAGCATATTCCTTAACACCTGAGCGAATCTAGGGCCGCCTTCAAGGCCTCGAGTCCCAACTTTCAGCCTCAGTGAGCGGTCCTTCCCACTCAGCTCCTTCAGACTAGCCAGCAGCAATTAGCAAAAACCCGCACATCTGATGAGCTCATTCTAAGGGCTACTTGTCAGTGAAACACTGGCAAAAACACTGGGAGCCAACAGAGGAGCCATGTTGTCATGACTTCCTGAAGTCATATTTGATGTGTATAGCATTTTTATGACAATTAGGGGTAACATAGTTACTTGATTATGTATTATGTACCTGGAAAAAATCCATCATACAGTCCCTTTAGATGCTCAGAACAAACACGATGTATGATGAAGGATTTGCAGCTGTGGTTTGTGAACTGTGTTTGCAGAGCTCTGAAGATGAGGAGGACATGTATGGAGGTGGCTGGTGTGCAGAGCCTGAGGACAAGGAGCACTGGTTCCAGGTGGACGCTCGGCGAGAGGTGCAGTTCACCGGCGTCATCACCCAAGGGAGAAACTCGGAGCAACTGTGAGCTTTGTTTAAACGGCATTTTAAAACTTTTTTTTTTTAATTACTCTTTTCTCACAACACTGGATGACATTACATAAATAAAAACGTAATCTTAATTGAAATGTTATGGTCAGTGGAAATCCGGCATAGGTTTGAGCTGTTTTGCCAACACCTTCCGTCTCTAGATCTTGGAGCTCGGAGGACTGTGGACTCATGACTTATGTTCTCATTTCAGGGAGGATTTCGTATCGTCCTACTTCGTGGCCTTCAGCAACGACAGCCGGGACTGGACGGTGCTGCACGATGGCTACGCCGAATGGGTGAGCAGGACCTGAATACTGTGCTCCAGCCGGAGACTTTCAAAGAGAAATCTCAGAAACCGTAACCCCTCTCTCTGTGCTTCCTCAAGCTCTTCTATGGAAACGTGGATAAGGAAACACCCGTCATGACTCAGTTCGCCTCACCGGTGGTGGCGCGTTACATCCGGATCCTTCCCCAGAGCTGGAACGGCAGCCTGTGTCTAAGAGCCGAAGTCCTGGCCTGTCAGCTACCGAGTCAGTGCTACAGACAAACAAAACTGACTCACTTACACCCTGTTCCAAATTATTGTGCAAGTGATGTTTTCTCTGATTTTCTTAAATGGTCAATGCAAATGATGGTCAGTATAAGTTTCAAGTCATGAGCTATTGCAGTATGAATCAAATTTTACTGAACAAAGCTCCCCATGAGAACAGTACTTTTTGCAAAATGAAAAAAACTCAGAATGCATTGTTCCAAGTTATTACGCACAGCGGATTTTCTAAGCACATTATAATTATAAAGATCTGCAAACGGTCATTCTTCGAATGTGCAGCATTAAGTGGTCACATGCGCTAAAAATCAAAACCTATTTCAATCAAAAGTCCATATACTTTGCTGAGGTCATTTTCACACCTTCAGGGCTCTGGAGGGGCCGACCAGCGAGTACATTGTTGAAATGGGTCACTAATTAATTAAAAAGTAAAACAAAGATTTAATAATTAAAAATATTTTCAGGAAGCGAGACAGCAGGTAAACTAGTTTCTAGTGAGCTAGCGTGATAGAAGCTATCCAGTAACCCATCTAGTTTATTGAGTAGTTAGTCTTTATGAAGACAGAAGCTATCTCTCTCTCTCTCTCTCTGTCTCTCTCTCTCTCTTTCTTCAATTTTATTTGAATTGTGGTCTGCGTAAATAATGTATTCGTTCTTTTTTTTTTTATTTTTTTTTTTTTTGTGACATTACGGTGGTTATTTTACAGGCAGCTACCACAGCGAGAATGAGGTCAACGCGTCTGACGATCTGGACTTCAGACATCACAACTACAAGGAGATGAGACAGGTGCTGGACAAGACAGTGAAGAGGGAATCCTGGCCAAAACAAATTAGACGCAAAATGAGCGACACATTTGTTCCTTCTTTAATTTCGATGCTTTAGATGATGAAGGTGATAAACGAGGAGTGCCCCAACATCACCAGGATCTACAACGTTGGGAAAAGCTCGCAAGGCCTCAAGATGTACGCCATGGAGATCTCAGACAACCCAGGCGAACACGAGACGGGTCGACATTTAGACGTCTTCAACATTTACTGCAGAACATGTCGTGGCATCGCAGGCAGGGTGATTGCTTGGGAAAAACTCCACTGACGTCACACCTTTACCTCGCCCCATCTTCAGGTGAGCCCGAGTTTCGCTACACCGCGGGTCTCCATGGCAACGAGGCGCTGGGTCGGGAGCTTCTCCTGCTGCTGATGCAGTTCCTCTGCAAGGAGTACAGAGATGAAAACCCAAGAGTGCGACGCCTAGTGGACGGAGTGAGGATTCACCTGGTGCCATCGCTGAACCCAGACGCCTACGAGATGGCCTATGAGATGGTACCGTCCCCCAAGAGTCACGATACATTAACGACATCCAGTTTAGTTTGTCTATTTTTAAATGGAGGGAAAGTCTGCATGAAACGAATATAAAAAGAAAGTAACAACTTAGAAGTATAAATTCACCTGTCTTCCACTCAGTTTGGAGGAATTTTAAATCGCTCTCCGTCTTCATCACACAACATTGCTTTACTGTTTGGATCCCTTAATTTGGGCAAAAATAGAGCCGCCAGATGCTCGGCTGCAAAGCGGCCAAATTTTAATTCCTCCTCCATGGTGCGTGTCTCTTTCTATGAGGTGTTTGTACCAACATGGCGTGGTAATGTGCTTTACATGCAGATGTCTGTATTTTGCTTTCATTTACCCAGAAGACATTGTTCCATCATGATTCATCATGATGAAGCTTGGCAAGACAGAGTTATGTCTTTTCAAATATCTTCAGTTGTTCAAACTTGAAGATATTGGAACTTTATGACAGCTTGAAAGCGCTCCTCTGGCTGGTCCTCTTTACTTTCAAAAACTTCTCACTACTTTGGTATAAAGGATGGTGTCCCTCAGGGATTGATCCTTGGACTACTCTTCATATCTTCATGGAAATGACTCAAATTAAGTGTTGAGGACATGGTGATAATTTGACTCTATTTGTAAAAAGGTTTTAATATTGTCCAACTTACAAAACATTACTTAGTTACAATCATTTGTATTGTTTCAAAATGATTGAGTCCTTTAAAGCCAAAATTTCGGGCAAAATGTTGCTTCTGTTCTAGAAAAGTGAGTCATTCATAAAATCTACATGTGGATTTTCTTATTGTCCTCCTGCTGTCCTGCAGGGCTCAGAGATGGGAAACTGGGCACTGGGTCACTGGACTGAAGAAGGTTATGACATCTTCCAGAACTTCCCAGACCTGAACAGCATCTTGTGGGGAGCCGAGGACAGAGGCTGGGTGCCTCGCATTGTGCCCAATCATCACATTCCACTGCCAGAGAACTTCCTTGGTGGCTCTGTGAGTGTGCAAACACCAGAGGCTGATGCTGCATTTACCAAACTTCCCCAAATATATTAACAAGTGTTTCTTTCTGTGCCGGTATTTCAGCTTGCAGTCGAGACCAAAGCCATAATTTCATGGATGGAGCGCAATCCATTTGTGCTCGGAGCCAATTTACAAGCAGGAGAAAAAATGGTGGTGTACCCCTTTGACATGCAGCGCCCTCCGATTTCTGTAAGATCAATAGGATATAGAACATCGTGAAACATCTTCCAACATGTACACTCACTGACTCTGTGCCGTCTCGCGTTGACAGTTAACCGACAGTCGGCGTTGGAGGGTTAACGCTGAGATGAACGAAGAGACCTGGGCTCGTATTCAGAGGCAGAACGAAGGAGCGCTCAGAGAGACTCCTGATGACGCCATGTTTCGCTGGTTGGCAATGTCATACGCACACAGCCATCTAACCATGACCGAGACCTATCGGGGATCCTGCCACGGTGATGATGTCACTGGAGGACAGGGGATCGTTAATAGAGCCAGCTGGAAACCAGTGGTCGGCAGTGAGTAGAAGATGGCAAATAGCCCAAAGAGGAAAGGGCACTTTCTGTGTCAAGGAAATCAGATGTCCTGGTCCGACAGCAGGGAAGCAGGGGACCAGCATCTGTAGAAACTGTCTAAAGAACTGAGTTTTATTATTTGACCAAGAAAAACACTGGGTGTTCAATATCCGCTGCATTTTCCCCTAGGCTCAGATAGCATCTGAACCTGTTTCACATTCAAGGTTTCTCCTAACCCCCGTCCAACAGATGCAACCATCTGCAATACAACTCTTACAAGCTGACAATAACAAGCTACATGAATCTCCTCCACAGGTATGAACGACTTCAGCTACCTTCACACCAACTGCTTTGAGCTCTCCGTCTTCCTCGGCTGCGACAAGTTCCCTCACGAGAGCGAGCTGGCGCTGGAGTGGGAGAACAATCGCGAGGCTCTTCTGTCCTTCATGGAGCAAGTGAGCACAAATTCCTTCATTTTATGCGGAAGAGAGTTTTGTTTCAATGTTCAGGTTATTTACGTAAGATGACCCGAAATCAAATCCTGCTCTGAGACGATTTGCCTCGTTGTTACAGGTGAATCGAGGAATAAAAGGTGTGGTGAGAGACATGGAGGGCAACCCGCTGCCTAACGCCACAATAACCGTGGAGGGGATCAGGCACGATGTCAAAACTGGTACGTTTTGATCAAGACTTTATGTGTCACACAAAGTGGTGTGCGCTGTGAAATGGTGGGAAGACATATATAGTTTCTCAAGACGTGTTATAGCTTTCCTTCAGCAGTTCTTCCACAAAGACCAGATTTAGAGCGTCCACCACCAATAACCCGATTCTCTCATCAATGTTCTCCTTGGACAACATGCCAGTTCAGGTGGATGTCCATGTCATCATTCTTCCAGTTAACAGCTTGGATCCTAGTCTGTGTCAGTCTGTCACATAAAATCCCATTAGAATACAGGGAAGTTTGTGGTTGTCGCCTGACTAGATGTTTAAAAAAAACAACAACAACAACAACGACGAGAGTACGGTTATTTTAGCAAGGTTCTGTGTTCATTAAATGTGTCTTTCTAGCTGCCAGCGGAGATTATTGGCGGCTGCTGAACCCCGGTGAATACAAGGTGACGGCCAAAGCTGACGGCCACACGCCCCAGACGCGCCTCTGCATGGTGGGCTACGACACCGGAGCGACTCCCTGCAGCTTCGCCTTAGCCAAGTCCAACTGGAACCGCATCAAAGAGATCATGGCGCGCAACGGGAACAGACCCATTCGACTCGTCACCAAAACGAACAGGGTGAAGTCGACGGCTTCGAGCACCACCGCGCAGCCCGCCGTCACAGGGGAGGAGAGTCAGGCCAACTCTCAGAGAGCCGAGCGACTCAGACGGCTCAGACTGATCCGTCGGCGGTTGAGGTTAAGAGGCCGAGTCACCGCCACCACCACCGCCACCACCACCACCACCCTCCCAACAACGACGACGACGACAACCACAACACAACCGCCTGATGCTGAGAGCACAACCATCTGGTACGACTCTTGGTTTCCTGTGGGCAGACATACAGAGAACCCGTTTGACGCCTTCATATTTGGCTCGGCGCCGACGCAAGAGTATAATTTTGAGTACACCATTGATTAGCAAAACTAAACAAATAAATAAATCACTATCTATCTGCACAACTCCTCAGTAACCACACATTTCAAACTACTACTTCTCCAGTCTTTTAATGAGTTTTCTAAAGGTCTTTGTGAAGAGAGATGCACCAAAAAAAAAAAAAAAAAAAAAATTGGCAGATTTTCAACTCGACTGGTCCGAAGCGGTGACTAGTGAGCCGGGAACTTTCAACCTGATCAGTGAACGCGCCATGTCTAGGAGCCAACATGCAAGATGTCTGTGGTTTGAAAGCGATTGCTTACTTTCCAGGCCTACCTGTGCGCTGTGATCAGGAGTTGCTGCAGTTCTTCCAGTCAAGGTTTAGCTGACTACTTGAATATACTGAATGACCGGGTTATTCAGACTCGTCCCCCAAAATCAACCACAGAATCCATTAAAAAATCTTCGTCATGTTCTGGAGAAGACTTTGCACGGTGGCCAGACTTTCCCCATCAGCAGCGCAACATCTTGGTGAAGAATTCATGCAGCACTGGATGAAAATAAGTCCTCTATCTCTGAGACAACTTGTTTTCAGAACCTCATCAAACTAAAGGTAGTCTGGGGATGCATTAGTGTGTGGCCTGTGTATTTTTTTTTTGTTGTTTTGACCAGGCAGTGTGATACAGCGACGTTGCCCTGTTCTATCCTCGAGTGTCCGATCTCTGTCAGTCATTGAACATGCTGGTTTTGGGAATGTTGTCAGAAATGTGGAAATCTCCAAATTAGAGGGTCTGAGTTTTCTAGAGCAGGGTCTCAAACGTTAAGTCCTCGAAGTGTTTAGACGTGTCCCTGATCCAACACACCTGAAACAAAAGGGTACGGTTCTCCTCACCAGGCAGCCATGTTCTTTAGATATCTGGCAATGACCTAATCACTTGACTTATGTGTGCTGAAGCAAAGATGCATCTGAATGTTGCATTTAGCATTTTTCAAAGCGGAGTTTGACATCAGTGTTCTCGGTAATGAAACTGAAGATCGACGCCGACAGTCGCAAATGACAACTGGACAATCTGAAGTCTGTAATCAGTTTGATTTTGCTCCAAAGGCATTAAACTAACATTTTAAAGTAACACACGGCAAAATCTGACTGAAAAACGGTCACAAAACTCTTGATCAGTGCCTCTCTTCTGAGTGAACAGAATGGATTTTTATGAGGCTTTCACTTTAAAGTTATCACTGAATATAATCTGCTGAGAGACAAAGGCAGAGTTTGCTGAGTTAAGAGTCAAATCAGATTGAAAGTACAGGTCCATGTTTAAAGATTGAACATGTTCAGTATTCTTTATTACTCATTAAATAAAGTTAAATTCATATGCTATACGGACTCATCATACATATAGTGAAATATTTCCAGCCTTTATTTTTGGACATTTTTGTGATTGTGACTTACAGAAAATGAAACCCAAAATTCAGTGTCTGAGAAAACTAGAATATTGTGAAATGTTGGAAATCATGGTGTCCCAGTCTAATCAGCTAATTAACCCAAAACACATGTAAAGCTGTAAAGGTTGATTGGCCAACAAAACTCCCTTCCACAATAGTCTCCATTTTTTAGATGTATCTCTACGTTCCACTGCAAACAAAACAGAACAAGCAATGTTTTCATTCGCGTTTTGTTTTTGTATCGTCTATTTTTTTTTTTACACCGATTTCTTGTAACGGCTGAATGCATTGAAATAAAATACAAGCTGAGCTGTCATGGTTGGAGGGGAAACAATAAAGGTTTAAATATACAACCATTTGTTACGATCAAACTTTCATGAACATTTCATTAATCATTTTTATTTCGGTTCACGATTAACGTTTCAAACTTTAAAGTAAGTCTGTTTGCATTTCCGGTTCATTTCCAGCCGTACGAGAAACTTTGGGAAACACTGCAGCTCGAATCCAGCTTTCAATCATATTCCCCGCTGGAGCCAAGATACTTCAAGCTCTCAATTGTTACAAAAACAGCCACAACTGGTGTGAAGAAATTTTACTTTTAAAACATTTTCAAATTATTACGAAAAGTGTTTTTTTTTTTTATGCGATAACAGGACCAACGATGAGTTTGTCAGGATCCAGAAGCCCAGGCTTTTTGTTCAAAGCCATAAGTCAATATGCAGAGTCTGTTCTGTCTTCAGTGTGTTTATGATCACACACCATCCTCATAATGATGGCCTCTGAACAGGTGAAATACTCAGAGCTGATCTTCTGGGCTCCAGCAGCTATGATTTGCCGCCTCTGGCTTTTTTGCTTCCAGTTCGTTTGTACTGGAAGCTCTTGAGCGGATTCCTCCCCCGGACGTTTTTCTGCCAAGGACACAACGACTCATTTCAGATTATTGAGCTGAATAAAATCTGATTACATTAGATTTTACTGCAATCATTCAAATCTAATGATTACAAAACAAAACAACAAGAGAACTTTGGAAGAGAAGAACATGACATATATCGAAACATGAACTAAATCTACACATTCAGCTGAAAACAGACACTTCAAAGGTAATTATACTGCAATCTATGATCTTTTGTAAAAATATGAACTGCTGCATGTTGTCTGATACCATTGAATCATGACAGCTCCCAGAGACCAGGGTGACGTCTTAGAATAAACTAATTATGTTTCTTCAAATCCACAAGATATTCATTTAGAAAAATGCATCAAGTACAAACTGAAAGAAGAGTAAAAACAAAGAAACTATTCATTTAATCTAAACCCACTTTTAGAAGTTAAAACTTTCAAAATGGAAGGTAGCTTATCAATGTAATACACCAAGATTGAAACTTTCCAGGATTGTTTGACCTGCTCTTCATAAACTAGACAAGCATTACGCTGCTCTGCTCTGCTGCTCTGCTCTGCTGTTCTGATCTGCAACCAACCTTGAAGCTGCTTCTCACCACTCCCTCTGCAGCTGGTTTGATCTTCCTCTTCCTCCTGCTCGACAGCGGGTTCACTACGCCACGCAGAGTCTCAGGAACTGCAGCATAAGAGTGAAAGTGACGCGTTAGCTTTGATGGACGCCGTCCGGCTGATGGACAGAAGCCTGAGCTTCTGATTCTGCGAGGACAAATCTGTCCAACTGCAGCTCATGTCATTAGGACATAATGAACAACATCCGGTATTTACAAGGCTCCACAATTATTTAAAGCAAACATAAGGAGAACAAAACCTCACTGACTCCACCATGTCATCATTTATAAAAAATAAATAAAATAAAAATGAAAATGAAAGAGCAACATGTGAAAAACTCATAATTCAAGATCTTGTAGAACCGACTTTAGTCTGTATCATTAGCTGCGTTTTCATTGATCACATAATTGCATAAACAGCATGATTTGAACCACTTGTCACATGAACAAACGTACCGATGTGTGACTTAAAATTGTGTTCATTTAATGTAAACGCTGCAAATGAGAAATTGCGGGGGGTTTTTTTACATTAGCGGAATATTAATGTTTTGTCCTAATTTATTCTTGAATTGTGCTCAGGCTCCACTTTAAACACCCCCAGTTTAGAATAATGACTTTATGGGACCAGGAACAAGGAACGCGCCTGTCACAAGCAATTAATCAATTAATCGCATGACACATTAAAATGAGCCAAATTATTTTCATTCTGGTGACTGATCATTTCTGAAGAGAAACAGAAACATCATGATCCATTTTTATTTATGGTTTTGGTTGATATTTATAATGTCTTCCAGTTCCAGGGTTAAGGATTCTTTACAAAATTAAAGTTTATTGGTTTTTGAGGAGCTGAATTTGCATTATTATGCTATTTTCAAGACATTACTTAAAAGAGTTCTCGAAACAACGACATTATTATTTGTGGTAATAATTATTGGAACGATTTATTGCCCAGTAAAATGTGTAGTGAGTCCCATCAGTGCAGTGCTGTGTGTGCTGTACGTACTCAGATAGTCGGGGATGTTTTTCATGTGTGGCTTGATGACGGCAGGATGAAGGTCTTTGTCGTGTCTGAGCAGCTGCAGATCTCTGGGATTGTCTTCAAAATACGTCTGGGTGAGAGAGCAGAGTCGTCGGTTCCGACATGATCTGAACGTGGCCGCCGTTCCTCCAGGCCGCCCCTCACCTTGAGTTTCTCCGAGTTGAGCAGCTCCTGTTTGATCTCCTTCAGCCTGGCCTCCTTCACGGCCTGCTTCGTCACGGCCCGCATGGCGTCCTGTCCAAACGAACCGGGACGGCGAGCTCAAGAGATGACACTGACCGTTCTGCGACCTAACAGGAAGCGACGAGGACTCACCCTGCACCTGTACCGGAATCCTTCGATCTCCTCCATCTTAAACTCATAAGGTCTGAGCGCCGACTCGGCTTTATCTGAACACAGGCACGCTCCGGTTATCACCAAATAAAAACTAGAGAACGCTTCTGCAAACGTGTTAGCTGCAGGATCTGGACTTGGACACAAACACATTTAAGACAGAGTCACCTCCACCGAGGGCCTCCTCCACCTCTGCCAGGGCATCGAGTTCGGTGTGAGAGATGAACGACAGGGCGGTGCCTGGGTTGTCGGCTCTCGCTGTTCTGCGATCAGAAAGCGAAGGAAATGTCTGAAACGGCACAAAGGACGGAATGCAGAACCTGGGAGCCGTCTGACCGTTACCGACCTTCCGACCCGATGGATGTACGAATCGACAGACGTTGGGAAATCAAAGTTGATGACGTTGGAAACGTTTTGGAAATCCACGCCCCTGGAGACGCCGTATTCCTTATCTTTAGCCCTGAAAATCCCCGATCACAAAGAAACTGTCAACAACAGGCAGTTTTTGAAAAGTTTTCAAAGATTTCTGAAAACTTTTTTAAAAGTTTTCAGAAATCCATACCACTGATCTCTTCATTCACCAAACGCAGGGCTTCTGCAAGATTCACCAACTCGAAATTTAGACTTTTTAAGACCTTTATGAATGACATGTACAAAAGAAAAATCGGATATCTTATATAGTTTTTTTCTAGTTTGTGTTTTGTTAAGATGAATGTCATTCCACCATCCAGTGATAAATTTGCACTTTACCCATCATAGACGCAAAAAAGCCAGTTAGCTAGCAAGTGTATATCAGCAGCTAGTAAAACATGTTTTCTCTCATTTCTCATGTGGCGATACTCACTTTGCTGCTTTCGCTCTGCTATTTTTCTTCTTCTCCTTGCCCGAAGAAGACGCGGCATGTTCAACCAAGCTCTGCTCGTCGGAGGCGATGATGATGTCATAGAACCCCTGGTTAAACTGGCTGATGATGTGGCACCTGCAGAGGAGCACAAACAGCTCTTTGTTCAATGTTCTCCAGGAATCTTTCGCTCCATCTTCAGAACGGAATCAGCGTCAGCAGGACCACCTGGACTGGACGGGCAGCTCCGAGTTCAGGACGCACGCTGGGATGCCGAACTGTTCCAGAAACAGTTTGAGTCTGTAGCTTCGGTCCACCGTTGCCACAAACAGCAGCGTTTTCCCCTGGACCAGCTGCAGCTTCAGCAGCGTGTAGATGAGCAGGAACTTGTCCTCCTCTTCGCATTTGATGGTGTACTGCTGCAGCTGGCTGCTGTCAGGCAGCTGAGAGCCCTGGAGCTTCAAGGTCACCTGAAGAGACGCATAAACCTCTGAATTTGGGCAAACATCACACATTATACATTGGAGACGTTTTCATGTGCAGCATGAAACGGAACACTGCAGGTTTCGGCGCACATTCCTGCAAGAATTTACATTTTTCGTTCGTATAATTTTTGCAGGAAAAAAAAAAAAATTGAACAGATTTGTTTGATGGAAAATGTTGCCAAGAATAAAAAGCAGCTTGCAAAAACAAGCTTTCAGGAAGTGAAATGTATAATAATAATAATAATAATAATAATAATAATGATCATAAAGAGATTACCGGGTTGTGCAGCAGCAGCTCCTTTAAGGCCTGAACATCCTCGTTGAAAGTAGCCGACATGAGGAAAGACTGATAGATCTTCGGCAAATGGCTACAAAAACATGGAGAAAACACATGAAAAAAGTGGTTTTGTTTTCATTTACGGTCACACAAACAACACACAGCTTCAGGAAGCAGTTCCTCTGGATTTCTGTGATTTTGCAATTGCAGATATTCACACGAAAATCAAGAGATTCTTGCATTAATTGTGTAAATATTCCCCCCTTTTTAAGTCCCTGACCTGATTCAGCAGAGGTCCAGGCAATCGATGTTTCCATAGCTACTAATTTGGAAAACAGTCACTCCGGTTTTTTATGATTTCACGATAGAGGAAACTTGTGCAATAGGATCAAATCCCCACATTTGTTTGCACAGATACATAATTGTGCATTTCTTGTATATTTTCTGCAAAAATTGCAAGAAACAATGCTGAAAAGTAGTTTGTAAAAACTACAATTATGTCATTTTTATAACTAGGTCACTTAGTCATAAGTGACCTAGTTCAATCAGTTCAATGAGAACTGATTTTCCTCTATAAAATTAAGGTCAACTAAATTTTCAACTGAAACTTAAATTTGAAATAATCCACAGAATTATACGTTCAGTGTCTTGGAAAAACTAGAAAATAGTTTTCAGACTACAACCAAAAACTTTTATGCTACAGTGTGCAATTGTCAAACAACAGGAAAATGATGCCTTCTGTTCAACCTTCTTTTCTGATTGTAAGTCTGGAAGGTGTTGCAGGTATTAGTACTCACTATATACATTGTTCTTAATGTATAATATACTTCTTGTTCTCACCACAGCAGGTTCTTCAGGTCAGACTCGAAGCCAAAGGAGAAGACCAAGTCGGCCTCATCTACAACCAGCATCTCCAGGGAAGAGTGGAGCGCCAGGTTCTGGGCGTTGAGGTGGGCGAGAACGCGGGACGGTGTCCCCACCACCACATCGGGCTTCTCCATTAAAATGGGTCTGCTCAGAAACAAGATCGCACACCCACCGTTAACAGACGGGAAAACGTTCGCAGCATCTATCCTGCATTTTTCATTATTTGTTATTCTTCGACGAACTTAAATAGCTCAATCGTTTTGTTACTGTTAATCACAGGCTGGAAGTGTAAGAGTAAAGATACTGCCACCTGCAGGGGGGAGTTAGCCACGTTAATACTAATATCTCACTCTCTGCTGCCGTCTTTATGCTCAGCAGACCACATCATTCAACTTCACCTCAAATCAAATTCCAGTTTATTTCCAGTAATAAGACAAATTCGAAGTCAGTGTCAGGACAGTTATCAAATAATGCAGTCAAGTTCAGCTTGTTATTACAGATGGTAACATTTTTTCTATCGATGGAAACCCAGAGTCGCTGACTACCCAGCAATCACTTCTCCTGAACAAGCCTGTAGCGACAGACCACAGTCCAAAGCAGGAGAATCTCTAAACGGATCAACAAACCCAGCCGTTAGATTAGCTTGTCAACTCTGAGTTTAAGACAACTTAAAACGGAAAATGGTTGCATTTAGTAGAGGAAACGCAGGATGTTCCAAAACCCAAAAGACTCACCTCTGCGTTGACACGTCGGCCTTGCCGGAGATGTCTGCCACCCGGACATCTCTGGAACAGAACGACGTCAACTGTCTCATCATGGTCTGAACCTGCTGACCGAGCTCTTTGGTCGGCACCAGGATGAGAGCTCTCACATCCTGCTCACGAACGCTCTGAAGACGAAAAACCGAAAAACAAACCGGGAAATGACCACGGAAACGTCTCGAAGCAGGAAATGCTGATCTTTAGTGTTTCATAAAGCGCCATAAAGCAGAGTTGCATTAAACAATGTGTGAGACGGGATTCCTACCCACCTGTTTGGAGGCCAGGATGCGCTGAATGACGGGGATAGCGTAGGCTGCGGTCTTCCCAGATCCGGTCCGCGCTCGACCCAGAAGGTCCTTCCCCTCCAGAGCCAGAGGAATGGCCTTCTCTTGGATAAGGGTGGGCTGAGACCAACCCAGATCGGCCACCGCCTGAGCCAACAAGAGTCAGAAGTGAGTGCCACAGAGCAGGAGATGATCCAACGACACGCCATGAATAGGTTACCATGCCTCTAATTTTACTTCATATTGTAACGCTTGGGTTGTGTTCAAGGGAGATGAATGTTATTATGATTATTTTGTCATGTTGAATAAATAGCAATATATAATGATCAATTATTTTAGCGCCTAATTTAGAAACCATTTTGACAATGAGAGCAAAAACATTGGCACATTTTGCAAATTTTTCTTTTCAGGCTTTTCATGGAATATTAGAACTACAATAGATGCAAATAAACTATTCCGTTCTTTTTTCAAATAATAATAAAAAAACATATTCCCTAAAATGTTTCTTTTAATCAACTTCAATGCCAAAATGTTTATATTTTTTGTCCAGTTTTGGTTTAACTGCTTTTCTTTCAGCAATGGGCCTGGAATTGTGTCTTTATACTCCAGTTCATGATTATCTGCTTACTTAAGTAGTAGAAAATTATTTCAATGATCGATTCATCGCGATTAATCGTTCCAGCTCCAGACGATGTGCGCGAACAAACTGAGCTAAAACGTTAAATCAAGCAAATTTATAATTAGCATAAACACGGCGACCTCTTTGTCACGTTATTTCACGTCATCAAACCCGTTTTAATGTTAGGCAAAGACAACAAGAGTAAACCAAACACAAAACCCAGCAGTTGGTTGCGCCATCCTTAGTGGCAACGACTCCAATCCAGGATTTCGAATAACCAGAGCAATCAGCGGAAGAAAGAAAAACACAAACACAGAGATCACATGGAAGGAGGCATCAACTACAACACACACCAACATGGAGGCCAAACAAAACACAACATCACTTATTTATCATTTTATTCCACTCGAAAATTTAGTGTCTGTCACTCTCTTAAGGTGGTTCAGAAATTTTTTAAAAATGAACAAATGCATAAATATTCGATTGATGTTCAGTTCAGATGTTATTATATCCCACGGCGCATTAGTTTCAGCCTGAAAACACGAGACACTAGCAGAGCAGAGAGAAACCTCTCCTCCGTTTCTATCAAGTTTTTCAACGTTTTCTCGGTTCTTAACACCGCAGCTAAACACTCAAAGTTTCAACTAACATTCACTTTCTTAACAGCCTCTGCGGTGTTTTTGTTGTTGTTGCTGTTTTACCTTTAACAGGCGGTCGTCTAAGCCCATTTCATGAAACTGTAGTCTTTCAGCCATCACCGCTCCGCTCTGCGCTCACACGTGCGTCGAGGAGATTTGACGTCACGCTGCCTTCACGGTCTTCGGGAAAAGTCCAAATAGATAAAGATGAGGAATTTGTTGCGTTAATGGCGCGATTTAACCTGACATTTATTTATCGTTATGTACGACTACATACAACATAGAGCTATAATTTTAAGTGGTGTAAATTTATACAGTGTATATCAAAGTTTATAAGAGTTTGCAGTGTTTTGTGTTGCATCTCTTTCCTTAACTACAGATCTACAATGAGATTCAATATTTCTTTTGATTGTTTTGTGTTGTTCTGTATGATACAACACAAGAAACTGAAAAAGTCCATGTTTTAAAGTCCATGATATTTTAAAGCGGTATAACCGCTTTAAAATACATGTAATATTGCGACACTTGGTCAAATTTAGGTGGAACTTTTGAAAGTTTTGGTCACCTAAATAAATGAGTAGGTTACATATTTACTTAAAATTTTTTATTTATTTGCACGCATCCATCCATCCAAAAAATAATATTTGGATTGGTTTGTTTGAGAAACACGCCCAACCAAAAAAATAAAAAATAAAATAATAATAATAAAATAAAATGTATAAACTGAAATCATGTATAAACTGGTTTGTTTGAGAACAAACCTACATTTTCCTACATCACAACCACACACTGATCTAGAATTTGTACGCCAAATGTTAGACTTAATTGTGAATAGAAATTGATGCATGATTTTTCAAAATTTGTTTGTTGTTTTGTTTAGGAACATTTGGGAACCATCAAAATCAGGATCCCAGGTCAGTGATAAATATGTTTTGATTTTTTATATACCATAATATATAATATGATGTAGCATACTGATTTACTGCTAAATCAGTATGTTGTGTTATTGTGACTAACATTCCATATACTGAATAATCCTCCTTACTTCCTTTTTAAATAACTTGTTGTATTTAGTACTTAATCCTATCTTTATTAGGGACCGGTTTGTTTTTGTTCATATTTCTTTGGAACCCAATTTTGAAATGTGGTTATGATTGTCTTGTTTGCCATAATTTCTACAGGAAAGTCCAATTAACACGCTGATCTGCAGGCAAATGATACCACAGAAATGTAAAGTGATAATTAAATCGATTAAAACAGTTTTCATAACTGAACTACTGTCGAGGATCCTCAGATGTGATGGAAACATCCAGAAAACACCACAGGTTTTTACAGCGATGCTATTTTTGAAGTTCTACCTTTTGGCCGGTAGATGGAGACAAACACCAACCGCCTGGGCCAGAAGGTCTCCGTTATACATGGGAAAAACAACGGTACAAAATAACCTGCGCTGTTTTCGAAGAAACCACGGAAACCTCTTCACGCGGGGGAGACCAGGGACCCGTCCGCACTGCTTCAGCAAACATTGCTCGTGTTTCATCGCGGCTGCGGAGCGGCGCTCGTAACGGCGACTTGTTGCGAGGACGGAGGCGCGACGGCGCGGCGGCGCGCGGCGCAGACGCTGCTGGATGCTGAGGAGCGTCTGTAGCCTCATCACCAACCATCCTGCCTCCCACAGCAGCTTCACGAGTCAACATGGCCGCGGAGCAGCTCGACCTGCTCATCCTCTGAGCCGCAGAGCAAAAACAAAGGGAAACACGCGGCTCGTTTTCTACGCGCTCAGAAGGGGACGTTTTCATTTCCAGACATGGGCGGAAACGAGACGGAGAAAGTTTTCTGCTCCATAGCCACAGGTATTGTCACCTTACTGAACGTGCTTGTGTTCGTGACTCTGAAAGCAGGTTAAAATGCGGCTCGTTTTCTTCCTTCTGCTCAGCATAAATGGCGTTCATGTCCCGCTTCTCTCGGTCTCGGAGCAGCTCCAGGTCTCCGAGCCGAAAGGAGTCAGAGCGGGACTCCCCGACCCTCACGGTGTCCGAGCTGGAGAGGCTGCTGTACACGGGCAAGACGGCCTGCAACCACGCGGACGAAGTGTGGCCCCGGCTCTACATCGGAGACCAGTGAGTGGGCTGGATCTCAGTAGAGCTGCTGCCAACTGCCAGGATGATGCATCAGACGGCAGAGGAGAGCAGAGGCTCCTGTTTACCCTCCACATAATAACACCACGTTGGCTTCAGAAGACTCACTGCAGAGATACATGTGTGCATGTGCAAAAACAACAAAATTAAATCAGCTGAGATATCACCAACACATTCATTCTGGTTTTTTTGTTTTAGTTAGTCACTAGCTGATTCAATGAAATATCTACCATATATAGCTGGATTTCTGTAATACTGGTATGGATTTACAATGATAGTGAATATGGATCAGGTGGTCACATGACTGTGGGTCTTAATATTTTGGATGATGCTGTTTGAGAAGGAGAGTGAGTGTCTCAGAGAAGAGTTGTTTGTTTTTTTGTTTTTTTAATGATAGTCATCAAGTTTTAATGCCGTGGTCTTGAATTTGTTGCTTTACATTTTCAAAGCATTGTTTCGCTACAGATTAATACTAAAGTTATAATGTGCATATTGGGAAATTCAGTGCTTGAAATAAAGAAGACCGCAACCCCACCCTTTACTCAAGTGAACAGAAAAACCAAATCAAAACATCTTCATTTGGAGTTTCTATCAGATACAGCAGCTTCAAGCTGCGTAACTCTGCAGCCTCTGTTAGGGAGAGCCGCACCTCAGTAACTGAAGATGCTGATACAACTCTCCTCTCCTCAGAAACATTGCCTCGGACCGCCGCGAGCTGGCCAGACTCGGTATCACACACATTCTGAACTGCGCGCAGAGCAAGTGGCGAGGCGGAGCCGAGTATTACGCGGGAATGAACATCACCTACCACGGGATCGAGGCTCACGACTCCCCGACCTTTGACATGAGCGTCAACTTCTATCCGGCCGCCGAGTTTATCCACAAAGCCCTCTCGAGTGGAGGTAAATCTGTGAATACGAAAGCATGCATACAGATAGGAACCGTTTGTTAATGACTGATTTGCATTTTTATCAACACTAATTCATAGAATGCCTCGGCAACAGAATCATCCCAAACCACCTCTCATAATCAGACTGAGGCAGATTCCAAAGTGACTCGAAAGCAGTGACGTGCGGTCAGGGGAGGCAGGTGAGGCACGGCCTCCCCTGACATCATGGAAAGAAAGAAATGAAAAAAAAAATATATTTATATTTATCAATTGATTTGTACTATAAAGTAATTTTCCATTAAACTTCACCATTTTTAGATTATTTTTTATCGACTGTAACACTTTTCATGGGTAATAATTTAATTAAAAAGCTAAGCGCCAACATTTTTTCTTCAAAATCGCCGAATTTTCACATTTACCGTTAAATGCTGAGAAAATCCGGGAGGTGAGGCAGCACCTTGCTGAGCCTAACCATGGATTGCGCAATGACTAGGCTAACTATGCTGCCATGTTATTTAGTGAGAGCAGATCGCTGTCTCTCTTTATATCACTATTAGAATGTTCAAACACGTTTGATATATGAAGTAAGTTTCCAAAGTTAAGCCGATTTATATAATGAACAGCAACTATATGCGTGTAATGTGTTTTTTGTGCTAGCGCAATCATAAAACGGCTGAAAATAGGCACGGGGTGAGGCACGCACTGCTCCTGCCTCACGATAGGGGGCGCTAGTGAGCTCAGGGATTCTTTTTGCGATTTATTGGCTGCAGAATAAGTGACAACAGGCGGGAGTTTACAGTTAGCAAGTCAAGTACAGTTATCGTTTTCTTCTCGCATGCCCTTACTTTCAGAATGGATTACATTTCTAAATTGAAGGAATTTTCTAAATTGGATTTTCAATCGAAGCAGGAGGTAATACTTAAAGGACGACCAACGCCGGAGCTAAAAGGTTTGCTTCAGACTTCAGGTCAGTGCCTCACCATCCATGAATCTCACCGCACGTCACTGCTCGAAAGCAACCAGAACTTATTGCTTGGTGTCAAAACACCAACTCTGCCATGACATCACTTCCACATCAAGATCTCTCTATGAGCTGTTTTTTTTTTTTTTGTTTTTTTTCCCCCCGTCTGAAGCTAAATCGGATCAAACCTCTCGTTTCAGGCCAGTTAGAATGACCAAAGTTACTCCTGCTTGCTAAATGCCACAGCGATGAGAGAAAGAATATGTCAGAGACTGATTTATTGATGTGTTCGATATTAGAAGTTTACACACCATATCTCCTCCAACTGACCTGAAACAAGAGAATTTTCGGTCTGATTTAACTTCAGACAGTGAGAAATAAAAGATACGTGAGTCAAAATCCTAATGATGTGCATTGGAAGTTTTTTGTTGTGATGTGACGAAATGTGCAAAAGCCCTGAAGGTCCAATCCGGACGGCGCATTTTACGTAAAAAGTTTTAAAAAAAAAAAAAACCCAACAAGCTCTTCCTTAGAATATCTCTAGGATGTTGGAAACATAGCCATTTAACTCCGGCACATGTGTGTAGGTAAGGTGCTGGTCCACTGCACGGTGGGAGTAAGTCGCTCAGCCACTCTGGTGCTGGCCTACCTGATGATCAGACAGAACCTGACGCTGGTGGAGGCCATCAGAACAGTCAAGGACCACCGAGGCGTCATCCCCAACCGAGGTTTCCTCCGCCAGCTCAATGGACTGGACGGCATCCTGAGAGAGAGCCGGAAGACATCGCCGCAGAGCTGAAAACCCTCCCACACACACAACCACACACACACACACACACACACACACACACACACACACGCACACACACACACAAGCCAAGGTAGCAGCCATACACACGAAACGGAGACAAATTCAGAGCAACACGTGACTTCCCGACGCTGGAGGCGCTGAGTGGCTAAAGGTGACTGAATGTCACTTTCCTGAACTACCGGTAATCTTCATTTCGTTTTTATCTGTTCAGTCCTTTCACATGTACGACTGGCGGGGCCCATCAAGGTCACACCCTCCAGTGAAGGTCCAAGTTTCATCAGATTGATTAGTGGAGGCAATGACAGCCTCACACTGTCCTTTAAAGCATTCTCGCATTCATCTAACGTGTCATATTTTTACTGAAGGAAAAATCAGGGAAACCCTCAGGGAAACAGCAGAGGGTGCCACTTTCAGGTCATGCGACTGGAGAATGCAACAACTGGTGCGTTCCTGTCCTTCAGACCAAGTACTTTCCATTTGGGATTTAGGCGTATTGACATTTTAGTTCCAGATTTGATGGAAAATTGGTAAACGAGCATTGATAGAACGTCACTCTGTGGCATGTAGGTAGGAGAGGTTTTAAAAGCACAACTCAAGTCCCAAAAACACACCAGACAAAAGTCAAACCCACACTGAAAACAAAAGAAGTCGAGTCAGCAGAGTTTATTGCACTGTAATTGCCTTCGTACAGGAAGTCTTGGTAAAATCCCAACTAGTTTCTGAAGATACCAACATCTACTTCCTTTCTGGTTGACCCTCGACTTTAAACTTCTCACATTCCAGAGTACACAGGTGGCTTATACTTACTGACTTTACCAGTTTATTCTAGTTTACTCAATTCTAAATACCGACCTACCGAATTAATGATTTCATACACGCTGATTAATGATTTCATTTATGCCACGGCTTCCGCCGCTGTGTTTCCATCTGTCGAGAAGCAGCAGCTAAATGCAGGGCGTGATGCATGCTGAAGCAAGAGGAGTGTTGCTAGGTGGTCTGCGGCGTGTTTGAATACTCACGGCCCGCAATCAGGTGTCAGCGCGTCAACTGTTTGGCTTCTAAGGAATTATGGAAGAACCTTCAGGAAGCTGGAGCTGCAGAACAGAGAAGGCTTCCACACTCTTCCCAGAGGCATTTGGGAATGCCTCTTAGTAGAATCCCTGTTCTGATTCTTTATAGTGTAAGCCTCAGGTATAGGTGGAAGGGATCAGAAGTCAGTCTAGAGCCTCTTCTTTTGCATCAAGAAGAATGGAAACGTTTTTTGACTGTTTCTCCTGGTCGCGGGGTAGATTCTGAAGGTTCTCAAGGGATGACGTATCTCTTCTGTCTTCCCAGCCATGGAGAATCTCAGATTCTTCCAAGGCAGCTGAAAAACATAGCTGGATGTTTGGAATTTCTGATTTAGCCTACATGATCATAGTAAGAAGTATCCTGTGCATTTAAGGCTGGAGATCAAAACTAGGGAGAGTGGAACGCACAACTCCAAATTGCACAGATGTGCCGCAATCTGAGCACAGGACGCAGGTTTCTGCCAGAGAAAGTTCCTGGTGTCTATGTTCAGGTATTAGCAGGTTGAGAGTTGGGTGTGGTTCAGCTGCTGAGTCGTCGTAGCAACAATTTATGCGTTCGCTCGGCGCTCTGGGACATTTACCACCTTTCCTGGAGACCTAATCAGTTCAACTTAAATGTAAGGCACAGGACAACATGTTTGAGCAACGCCACCTTGCTCCACCATGCATCACTTAAACAAAAACGGGTTAGGAAGCAGTGCACTGCACCCGCTGATTAACCCCTTAACTGTCATGACGACACAGGTATCTTCATGGACCCAGTGACTTGCAGGTGAGCAATTTGAGGGCGACAGTTGAGGGTTTCAGCAGCTTTATTCTGGAACACAGAGTAACATGACAATGTTTTATGACCTTAAAAGAAACAGTACACAGCATTATGATTTGTTCTGTTCCTCTCCTTGCACTATGTTCCAGAACCATGTGAAGGCAAAGTTCCAGCTTTACATTCTTCTGCCCACATTGACAGGAAAAGTGATGTTCTGTTGATACCGATCTCCAATTATACAACCTGGCGGCTCTAAACCTATACACTGAATTTATAGGCATTGTTTTTTTTTTTACTACTCAGATGATTCCGTGTAATAAGTGCCCTGGCCTGAGCTATTGAGTCGTGCCGCAGTTGTAATATGGATCTAAACCAGCAACGCTTTGTAGCCTGTTAGGTATTCAAAATAACAACATAGATTTTCCTCGGTGTAAATAGACTTTTCAGTTTTTGGTTTACTGCAGAATACTTTAACAGGCACGGCCATTCATCTATGTCCTTTAGCGCTACCATTGCGCTGAATCAAAAACTGTCCAGTCTAGTGTGTGTTTAAGTGTTATATTGACTGGAAGGTCGCTTGGATTGCGTCACAAAATAATACCAGACATGTGCCACTGCAAAAGCTACTAACTGCCTGGCTGACAGGAAGTGCTGGGTGTTCAGAGCTCTGTCGTACCCAGGGCTCTCTGTGACTTGTGGGGCTTGTGCTTCCTTAAAAAAAACATTCTCAGTTCAAGCTGGCTTATTAAAAGTCCTCTTTAGTGTTGTTGTTAAATACCTCAACTACAGTGTTTCATATATGCTTTCTGGAGTTTTTCTGTGCTGTTGTATCGGCAAGACGAAGTTTGGGTGAGAAGACAAGACACTTCGTCTCATTGCAGAAAATGTACATATTGGTCATGAACATTTGGATTTGTGAAGTCTGGAAAACACAATGCAAATCTCAGCTAATTTAGGAAGATCATTTCATGGAGACTGCCTCCCCAGAGAAGCTTATCCTGATCTCATTGGTCATCTGCAGTAGCATGGACAGACTCCGCCCACATTTCCATATTGACCCTTTACATGTGACATCACACTCTTCAGAAAGCAGCTCGCATGGCCATGACGGACGTCCAAAGCCACCTATGCGCTTATCAAACTCTTAACAGAAAACAGACAGTTGGTCGTCTAACATGGTCCAGCCCTAACTTTTACTTTCAGGAAACATTCATCTCTGGACAGAAGTCCAAATGTCTTAATCAAAATTCAAGGTTCCATTTTGACTCTTTCTTTGAGCAGTGGGAGCTTTTGAATTAAAAATATGAAGCAGGGTTAACCCAAGACATGGAAATATATTTGAATGTTTCTGTTGTCCAAATTTCCGGATTCTCGTGTCTCAGTGGTCCACAATGCAAGAACATAACAGTCCCTGGAGACCATAACCACAATGCAGCTTTTGGTTGAGATTTGTAAAGGGACTAACAGAAGGAAGCTGCAGTGAGATCAGGCATCTGAAAAGGAGGGAATTTTTCATTCTTGCTATTTTTGACCATTTGAAACCTGTGGATCAAGAATCGGTGTTTTCCTGAAACACAGGAAATTCTTTTTGTGGTATTATATTTAGTTTACATCAAAACTCGCCAAGTCAATAACATGTTGTTACTGTCATTTTTTTTTTATTTTTATTTTTACTCTCCCCGAAATTAAAAATACCTGCAAGAATTTTATAGCAATAAAGCCTTGGAGCTCGAATGGAGCTCCAAGGCTCCATTAAACCTTTTTATGTTTGAAATTTCAAGCTTCATATTCTTCTGAGTCATCAGCTGCCACTGCTTTAAGGTTTAATACCACATTTGGCTGTTATGTCAAATTACTTGCATTATGAATGCGCTTCATAAAACATCAGGCCGTCTCAGCTCGGAAAACAAGAGAGCTGAAACTGGACATTACACCAAGGTCTACTAATAAGTGTTACGTTACAGATCATGTCTTCATGCCTTCACCATGTTGTGGCCCAGTTGATCACAGTGAGCTCCAGTGTTTTGTTTTGTTTTTTTTTTCCAAAAGAAAGAACCAGAACACGTCTGAAGATTCCCTCTAACTGGGCGACAAAAGCGTACTAGCAGGTTTTTCTTTACTATGTGCTTGTTTTCTGATGCCTTCTGCATCATTTGTGTTCCAGTGTTGATGTTCGGTCGAAGCAGACAGCATTACAAGGTTATTTAAGTGATAACAATTTTTGTACAGCTTAGGCTAAACTTCAGAGGTTTGATGTTTCTCCTGCTCAGTGTTCTCCTCCACACAGAGGAGCATATATGATGTCCTATCAGCAGCATTACTTGCTGATCTGAATAAGCTAAGCTACTAACATAGAGATGGCAGTCAAAAAAAAAATAAAAATACGATCAAGAACTCTCCTAAAAGAACATAGAGGAAAATGTTTCCATTGTGACTTTCAGCTTTTCCTGCGGTGTGTTTTGTATTTGTGACTTTGTTGTGATGTGACATGTTCTTCCCGTTTATATCCCTGTGGTTCCCAGCAGCAGCCCTTCCATAGGAGGACTGGAATGCCAGTGAATTTATTTTTGTATCACTCTGTCCAATTCCCGTGAAAGGAGATGTTCATGCCTTAATCTGTGTTCTTCAACTTGGTCTTGTTACGGTGAGAAACAACCAGAATTGTCAACTCTGTTTTGATAACTGCTGTAATCGGGTCATAAATAAATAGAAAACTCCTTTGAGTTTTACCGTGTTTTTTGTATTTTATTCCCCCCACAGCTGTATTAGTGTTTAATACCTTCCCCCAGCTCTTTCTCTGCCCATTTCCTGTCTTGCATAAAAAGGCCCTGAAGGGATACTGAAGGGAAAAAAATAGAAAATAAACGTTTCTCACAGATACTGTCTGGTGTGCACGAGCACGTTAAAGTACCCACCAGATAATACATTGAGAAGGTTTATTTAATTTTTCCCCCTGAATGTCCCTTTATGGGCACCGTAGTTCTGTACACAAGTCCTTCGAAACCTCAAATAAAATAAAAATCTGAAATGATTTGAAATCTAATTTAATCTAATAAGTTCTGTATTATTCTGTATAAAAATAGAGAACTAATCCGCTGTCGTTATTTCTAAAACAAAATATCTCATAGTTGAAGAACCTGAAGAGCTTCCATTAGCAGCTATTACTGATGGTCTTTTTTTTATATATATATATGTTATCTGCCTTCATCATTGCACTCATGAAGGCTTCATATGTATAAAGCCAGATGGAAATGGTTTTATACTGGACTCTAGAAAATGTTAAGAGAAATCAATCCTCTCCTCAGCAAACGTCTGAGCATCAGCCTCTGATCCCTTTTGCTTTGCCGGTAGGTTGATTTGATCAAGTGCTTCTCATCAGCAACACGTTTCATTTCCAGTTATTTTGGACCAATAGGAACTTGGATTTTTTTTTTTTTGACCATTTTAACTGCACCTTTGTTTAATCAATAGTGAAAGGGTTCAGATTAAAACACTTCCATGGAGAAAGTCCAGTGAAGTGGATCCCGGTCACTCATGACAAGAAACGTTTTCAGTAAAGATGAAAGATCGAACAGTTTTTGCCAAATAAAGTGACTTTTAATTTAGATTCAGAGGTGGGAGGGGAGGGGGAGACAAAGTAAATGTGGGTACAATGATGATTATGATTAAAAAATAAATAGAAAATAATGGCAATTACAATGTGCTACAAAATATGTGGAGTAGTTTACATATTTAAAAAAGCTTTTTTTCTTCTTCTTCCTTTCTAGCAAATTTGCAGTTAAATAGTCCATCGTTTCCAAATATAATATCGCTGTTGCTCAAATTGGCAAAGAACATTTTTGCTGTAGTTACCTCGTTAAGGCAACGCTGAACCACAAAGGGTGCGGTTGCAAAACTGATCATAGAAAAAAAAACAAAACAAAAAAAAAAAACAGTAAACTTCAGCTTTACAAAGTAGAATTAGGAACCAACCGTTGCATGTTTCACTGCCTGACCTAATGTCAGATGACTAGTTTCTGTCATACATGCGTCATGTGCCTATGTGTGTATGACACTGATGGGTTTTTTTTTTTTTTTACAACAGCTTTATAGTTTTCTAACATATAGAATGTATACAGTGCCAACAATGATCCATTATCCAACTAATGACAAAGTTACCATGATTAACAATTCTTTTGATACACACACGTTCTCAAATGAAAACAGCTGATTATACAGTACATAAACCCGCGTCTGGATGGGTTATACATGTCAAACCATTTAAAAACATACAATGGCAGAAAAGGCCATCGCGCACAAAGCTCTGAAAGCCCCGACAGAGGGAAGGAACGGCGGTGGTGCTGGTGTGGGGGGGGGGGAGTGATTTTTCACTTTTTCTTTTCCCGCAATGCTGAAGCACGTCGCAGACAGTGAACCTCAGGAAACTATGATGCTGCGGTTGCACTAAGTGTCACCGGAACTGGTCAGTTTTTTGTTTTTTTTGTTTTTTGTTTTAGAGTATCGTTTTCTAGTAAATGACATAGAAAGCAAAACCAACAGTGTTTAGTGGACTGATTTCATACGTCCTACGATGGAAATTCAAGAATACAGCTCAGGTGGTTGATGCTGACAGAGACCTTTTATTTCTCAGGTTTTTTCCCCCCCGACTTATTAAAATCTTCTCGCAATGTTAATGTCAGGCACACAACAAATCAGTAACCTTGATTTTGTAGCATCCTCGTAGTTTTTGTTTTCTCCAATCAAGGCCAAAAGAATTTCTGGAAAAATTTGAAAATTTCCAAAAGTCGAAAAATGATTACTTTTGAAACTCACAAGCTTTTTCTAGAAAATTTCAGAGTTTTTCTAGCAAATTTTCTACCTTGCAGGCTCAGAAATGTCCTTGTTTTTTTCTAAAACATATCTGCGATTAATCCCGACATTTCTGACATTTTTGGTGTAAATGTACTAATTTTTCTGTTCTAATGCTTCTGCAAGTCAACGACTCGATGCAATGTGCTGGGTTTCCCTAGAAAACATATGAAACTAATCTGAATAATAAACGGAGCTCACTGCACTGTGTGATCGGTCGGACCAATTTGAACAGATGTGTGGATGAATTGTCAGAAAAATATATCTTTCAGTACGATAGTAGCCACTGTTGGCCAAAAGTGGCACTGCACTTCAAGGCACTTTCTTGCTGCTTTTGCTTCTGACACCGATTCTAAATCTGATGCACAGTCTGGACAACATGAGCTGCAACTTAACATGCAATGGAGCAGCAAATTAGATTTATAGAGTTTAAAAAGAAATTGTATTCAGAGTATAAAATGTATCTATTTAAACTGATTATATCAGGATGTAACTTCTTTGTTGTTCAGATTCTTACTCCTTCCTGATACTCAGAGAAATGAAGAAATAAATCATTTGAGGTTTGACAAAGGGATGATGTTGGTTTTGATTTTTATGTCTTTGATGAAATAAAAATATTTTTGAAATACTACTAAAAAAAACTAAAGATCTTCATACATACAGACGTGACGAGGTTTTTCCCAAATAGCCATTAAAGTTATCTTTAAAAATCGTTTTTTGACCACAAGACTAACTTTGGGCTGTGAGAGGCATAAAAACCAAACAATAATAAAGTGAGGCTGATAAACGGATACATCTCAGTTATGTGTTGTCATAATACTGCTTGACTCTGTATGTGTGAGGACCTTTAATCTTCAAATATAAGAGACACTAGCTGTGTTTCCATTAACAAATGTGCGCAAAACTTTGTTTTTGCATTTGTGCTGTTTCCATTCAGTAAAAAGCGCAATTTAAAGCACACATCAATAAGTTTGTTCATACGATAACTCATTAAAAAAACATGCCAACTACTTTCTGTCGTCTTCTTCTTCGTGGTTTGCGCCACATGGTTGTTGATCCATGAGGCTGGTGTGATGCGGAAAAAGGGTTTTGCTCAGTAAACTGATATCAATATGACCGAAGGCCAAACCGTCAAGGCACCAAAACTTTTGATCAAGAAATTAGTTTTCGAAATTGGTGTGTTTATATTCAAAATGTCAAATTGTGCAATTACATGGTCACTGGAAACACAGCTACTGCTTCAGTACTGAGCAGATTTCTTTTGTAGTTTGGTTTCACTGATGTCTTCGACTTACAGATGGAAATCTGCTCCTTTCCACTAAATATTTCAAATGCATATGGCAATATGGAACAGCTGCAGTAAAGTTAATGTGAGCATCCTTCAGCTTCTATCTTCTTCCTCATACACCCACCTCACCTCCCAGTCTGAGGCTTGTGCTTGTGTTTGAAATGCTGGCCTGTGGAGTCGGTGCCTGCTAGGCTCTTTTTTTTTTTCTTCACTCACCATGTTCCTTCATGCACCTCCACACTGCACTGAAAGAACCTCAGAGTACAGTAGGACACTTAAAAGACAAGAGACGAACAAAAACACTGGTATGCACGCACACGCTGAAGCGGGTGCAAACAGGGGGGTCGGGCGGCCCTCTTCAGCTCAGTCCACATGTCAGTTGTTTTCGAACAGCGCCAGCAGGTCGTCGTTGCTGTTGTTCGGGAGGTCGGGGGGGCCCAGGTACGACAGCAGCTCGTCTGGGTTGGTCAGCTCGGGGAGAAGCTGCAGGGCAGACAGAAACAGTGTGAGATGCTGAGGGTTCTGAACGTTGAGTACGACTATTTCTGCTTTTCATGGCTTTGCTGCTTCAAAGAAAGAAAAGAAAAGCTGATTTAAACTGCAAGCTGCCTTTTTGCACAAAGAAAGCATTTACTTGCTGTGTTCCCACTGGCCATAAAATTGCGCTAATTGGAATTACAAAAATAAATCTCCTCAATGGAAACATGGCAATTAAAAAAAAAAAACCCTCATATTTCTAGACAAAAGTTTTTGTGGTGTTTTTCAGCTGCATCTAAGTCAGTGTATTTTGAAAAACTACAACAACTTGTGATTTTCTCATCAAACCAGTCATGTGATCAACAACCGGACGTTGCTATTGGCAAAAAATACAAAGACAACAGGAAGTAGTTGAAGAATCCCAGTATGGCATGCTTTTTAATGACATCCCATCAACAAACTTACTCACGAGTGATTTTAATTGTATTTCTCATTCAATGGAAATTGCCAGAATATCGACTAAGTTTTATACACATTTCCAATGGAAATTCAGCTACTGAGATCACATGCACAAACATGTCATAACCTAATTGTACCGCTGAGCTTGAATCATTCACATACCTCACGCTCAGATGGACAGAAATACCTTAATGTTGAAGTAAAATTTAAGGTCACATTGGGAATTTAACAGGAGGCATCACTCATCAGTTTTAATAACCACAACTGCACAAACTGATTCCAGTCTATAATTACCAGCTGTCTCTCCAGGATGTCAGATATTGTCAAAAAGATTATTTCAGTTATTTAAATCAAAAAATGAAACTTAGCTATGTGAATTCAGTGGTGAGTCACGCTAACCCTAAAGCGCTAGTCATAAATATTAGTTACGTTAACAATAAAGCGCTATATAAACATGGCATTTTGTAGACACTAATGCTAACGTGCTAAGTACAACTTACATCAATGATGAAACATGAACATAATCATAGCGCATCACTGCACCAGAGTCAAATCTAGCATTCCACGTGTACATGTGCACTTGCAGTACAGGAAGTGATTCTTTGGAAATGATCTTTCTCTAAGAGTTTGAGTTTTTATAGTTCTTGAGTATTGCTAACTCTGTTGCTGCCAGAATTTCTAACTCTGTTGCTAAATTTTGACAAACTGACTGCAGTTGGACCTCAATCAGAAAGCATGCAGGTCAACAGCAGATTAAATACTGCTTTAAAAAGAAGCTAAGCGTGCTAGCCATTTTCAAAGTTAGCGTTTCATAATGCAGTATATATAATATGAATGTCCCTTTCTTACATGAAATGACTGGAATAAATGAGGTTTTCAATTGAGGTCTCTGGTTTGTTTGAGGTAAACAGAGATACTAAAATATGGACTGTTGTACTTCATTATTAATTAGAGAACAACATGAAAGATTCTATTACTGCAAAACAAACCTGGATCATCATCTTGCCACCATGTTTCACAGGTCATGTCATCTGACCAAAGAACTGTTCTTCACAGTATTTTTCTTAAAAGCCTTCCCAAACAAGCTATTCACTCTTTGTTTTTCCCTTGTTCAGGTCTGATTGTTACTCACATCCAGAGCATGATCGGCCCCCTCCCCTCCAGGCCCTCCTAGATTGAAGGAGCCCTCGCCCTGCAGTCGTGAGTTCTGTGTGGCTGAGCTCCTCTGTGCTAGCGGGCTGCTAGCCTCGCCAAGACTCTGGTTGTTGTGGACCCCCGATACGTGCTGCTGGAGGATGCTGCCATGCGAGTGCTCCATTCCTCCAGAGTGGGCCACCTGAAAGCAATTATAATATATATTTTTGCAATTAACTATTCAATATATAGCTTTTCTCCTACAACTATGTATAGTACATCTGAGGCCTAGTCCACATGTAGGCGCATATATGGGAAAACAAATTCATTTTTATGCGTTTTAGCCTTTCATCCACAAGAAAACTCAGTTTAATATCACTAAAAGCATTCATTTATAAGAACTCAAACTAAAGAGGAGATTTGAGAAAACTGTATTTCTCTTTGTGTGTCTACATGGGAAAGTTCACAGAGTCCCTTGCATTACAGTCTAACTTTCTGATCAACATCGCCTTGTGTTTCATTAAGTGTGTATTCTAAAGCGTTATTTAAAAGTAAGCGCAAAAAGTCAATATCTGTAAACACAAATGGTCGTCCTGGCACCATGTTTAATTTCTGGCAGAAAGTTGTGGTTGTCTTGAAGCAATCTGATTGCTTCAAGACAATCATTGGCTGACACGTTTTAGCTTTATGCTACACTGCCCCCTGAGGGTTTGGCATGTTTAAAGCAACTCCCAGGTTCATGTGGATGAAAACTTTTCTGAAACCAATTCTGTGTGTTTGATATTAGGGCTTTAAACAATGTGGTGTAGACATTGTTTTTTGTAAAGAGCTGGGTACCTTTGGCTTTAATGTCTAACCTGCTCAGACTGGTAGGGGAGTGGGGGCGGCGGCCCGGAGGAGGTGTACTCTCCGAGTGTTGGGGTCCCAGGAGTGTTGGGGAAGTCTGTAAATCCTGTTTGTCCGGAGAATCCCTGGCTTCCTGCAAGAGCAAAACAAACCAGGCACGACTTCGGTTCAGCATGCCATATATCAGGGGTTTCCAAATATGTTATCACTGGGGCCAAAATCGTCGAGCTACCTGGCCGGCTGTAGTCAGGAGTGTTCCTGCCCCCTCCACTCAGACTCTGGTATGGGGACGAAGCGGGCCCCAGGGCCGCGATCATTTCCATCACATTCGGCAGGACCATGTGACTCGGACTGACTGTGCGGCAGCGCTTTAGGACCGGACCGTCAGGCTCCTCCTTTATGTGGAGGTCGGGTTTGATCGGCACGGGCCTCCAGCCGCACACTGGGTCGATGGTGATCTCCTCGTAATCAGAACTGAGAGAGGGGAAACAGAACCGCTACATTAGGATATAAAGCTCTTAACCAGTGGTGTATAAACATTTATTTGGGTAGAGGACCAAAATCACTAAGTTGAAAGGAATTGAGGCGCCAAAATAGCTTTCATCCAGGTTAAAAACTCAAAACGATTATTGTGAAGTCTTTGTTTTTTACTCATGATGGTGTATTAGTCACTGGAGATAGGGAGAAAAAATGGGTACATTTTCTAGAAAAGAAACTCAAGTTTTCAACTTTTGAAACTCAGAAAGTTCCAAGTTTTTTTCTAAGAAATTTCTGAGATTACTCTAAAAATTTCTGTTATTTAACTTTTTTGAATCTACAATGGCCCTGATAAGACACCGTTTTGACATTTTGAAATTACGGGTAAACATGTAATATTCGTGCTGCAAGTGGTTCACAATTACGTGTTATTTAGTTATTTTAACTTACTTCTGTATGTAGACCAGAATCCCCAGCATGTACTGGTCGACCTCCAGGCCTTCTAGCAAAGCCGTTTTACTGCAAACAAGAGGAGCAGCCAGTTGGTTAAGTTTCATGTCGGTAAAAGTGGCATTGACAGAAAAGTTGCCTCTGCACGTACTTGCACACGGGACACCGCCACGTCCCTCTTTCACAGTTCAGTTGTAAATAAGACTCCAGGTCAAAACACTTGAAAAAAACAACAAAAAAAACATGGCCGCTGTGTGTTAAGTCGTGATTTGGAGTAGTCATGGTGTGTGATGCGGGATGGTGTGTGACCTCACCTGTATGTGCCTGCAGTCGTGGCCTCTGGCTGGCAGCTGGATTCGTCTGAATGTGATCGGACACTTGAGGGAGACTTTGATTGCCGTCTGCTCCACTCCGTCCTCTCCGTTTAGACCGGGAGTCCCGGGGATGGTGCCGCTACTGAAGTTTCGCTTTACTGGAACAAAAGCACAGCGGCGACGATATTTGACTACGATGTTGCTCAGGAAACAGTCCAGCTGTGTGATCGCAGATAAACACAGATGCACCGGGACGCCGGCTGCTGACCGGGAACGGATGATTTATAGCTTAACTGACCTTAACCAGCAGTGATTAATCAATAATAATCAATGCTATCAGATGATAAACTCCAAAACTTTCCTTTGCCTTCAAAAATAAGTAAATCCCCTGTGTGCAAAGACTGCTTCCACATGTACAAACTGTTATAAATGTGGTTCGTATAGAAAAATGTTTTGAGGAGAAGAAAAGCTCCATATAACTTCAATTGGTTTCCTTTCTCAGAAAGGAACATTTTGAATGCTTGTTCCTTAATATCTCTTTTATTATTTTCAAACAGAAATCTGAAGCTGCACAAATCAGTTTTGGCAGGTCAGATAGGGAAATTGGCCAACAAGTTAGGATTGGTGCACCAAGTTGAAACAAAAATGGAGTCCCTGCCCCGAAACACCCATTTGACTTTTTCTTTGCCTGACAAAAACTAGAAATACTTGTCTGAATGAAGAGCAACAGAAGATACACAGAGGAAAACAGCTGGAGTTTCTTTCCTGTCAGAAAATTGGCTACTGAGGGATCACTCCAGGAAAGAAATGTTTAATTAGAGATTAGGTCTTCTAAATAAGAAAAACCCCAAAAAACTATAGGTTTAACAAAAAATAATTAATAGTTAAAAAAATAGTTAAACAAACATAAAATACACTTTAAAAAATCCCAAAAATGCTGTTAGAGCCCTCCCTTAGACCCTTCACTGTTTTAAAGGTTTCACCTTCAACAGGAATAATTTAATTTGTAATTTTTGACAAGGCTGCCACTGATGAGTGGAATCAGACGAAAATATCATGCAGAAATGAAAATATTGTTGCAAATCAAAACAAAACAAAAAAAATTTATAATTTTTTTTAGTTTTAATTATGCTTTTATAAACCTTGATATGTGAAGAATTTTTCTTCTTGTGGTATTGTGTCACCATGGTTACGTGGGACAGATGGTCCCGGATGCTTGCGAGAGATGAGCAGAGACAGCAAAAGCCTGTTCCTGTTTCCAGAGTTCCTCAACAACATCAGGTGGATTCTGTGGCGGCCCACCAGGGACCGGAAACGTCTCGCTGGGACGACTGCAACTCCCATCAGGGAACAGTCCGCAGCTGCTCCACTGGTGGCGTCCTCATTGTCCCACGCCGCTCCTCTTCTCTGCTCACTGCAGTCAAACTGAAAAGCACGTCTGGTCTTCTCAGAATAGTTCAAACTCAGTCGGACCAGTCTGCTGTTTGGATCTTCCTCCAAAGCTTGTAAGAACTTTGATAAAAAGTGGTAACGAACCAACTAATGCAGCTGCCCAAGCTGTTTTAGTTTGATCTGCTCAACAATAAACAAGTTTTAGGAAGTCTGTATATCATTAAAGGTCCAAAACATTGAAAGGGCTTACTAAAAGAAAAACGGATATTTCGAAAAATGTTGGGGGTCATTGGTTGTTTGTACTACTCTTGACTTGTGATCAGGGGCTGCACAAAATCAACAAATGGCCCCAGGGCCACACCTTGGACACCTCTGAAATAATGTTTTGAAAATAACAAATGAAGGTTTGAACAATTCTTCAACTTTTTGATGGAGTCATTTTAATTTTCACAAAACAACTCTAAAAGAACTAGTGAATTTTTGAAACTATTTTTTTATACTTTGTAGGTAAAAAAACTTTACTTCGATCAATAAGCTCACATCGTACAGACATTAAATATCTATAAACAAACAAAATAGACGAAAATGAATCCATTCACTTTATTGTAAAAATGTAGTGTCTCTTTATTCTTCAAATGTAAAAAGAAATAAAATGATGGTTCTTTAAAAATGAGAACAGATTTTTCGCACGAGGTATTAATCAAAATGTATACGCAGACTTTTTTCACTAAATTATGTAACACTTGTGGCTCTAAACAAATTTTATTCAGCTGCACTGAGGGCAAAATGGCTGTTTGGATTATAAAGGTTGCAGACCAAACATAGTTCACATTTACTCACTCTTGGTGATGCAGTGCTCAGCTGGCAGCAACCTCTTCTTCATCAGGCCCTGCAGGACGGACCTGACCGACGGCCGGTGGACCAACTGCAGCACAAACAGGTGAGACTGTGGACAAAGACACAGGAGGGGACAAAAAGGCAGGAGGGGAGAAATTCAACGTGGGATTCTGCATCACTGTGATCCGTGTTGTATTTAGTGGAGCGTCGCTGCAGCGACCGGACAGGTGAGGCATCTGGACTTACGCAGCAGCATGCCGTCACGGTGATCTGCACGGTGTTACGTCCCGGTTGACACACTTGCTTTAGGTACAGGGGCTTGTGGGATGTCTTGTTGTCCCCTCTCTCGATGGACAGAGGAGTTGCATTAACGCTGACCTGAGACAGAAAGTTCATAAAAAACAAACATCAAGAATACAAATCTGGTGCCTTTTAAGCTTGTCCCCATGTAACTTTTACACTCACGATGGGATACAGATAACTGAGCTTTGAGTATTGACAGATATTGATGAGATATCAGCAGGAGTCACACACACTTTTATTGCTTATTTTGTAGTGTGGAATGTTAGAGCAGGCTTGATCGATTGATATTACTAAAACAGAGAACAATAGACAACAACAACAATAAATGAGAACAAACTCATTTATTATTAACCAATGTGACAGCATAGGATACAAATGCAGACTCAGGTAATCCGATACTCCTGTCTGGCTGATATCGAACCACTGTCCGATATCACGGATCCTTTTAAATTTTCAAAACTGCTGAATCCTGTAATTTAAATGGCTCTGTGTCCATGTTTACATACCCAACGCACCAAACGTTCAAAGTATCACAATCTCTGATGGCACGTTTCTTTTTCTCCAACATCATTACTCTTCCACAAATTCACCTCCTTGGATTCATCCATCCATCCAAATGTAAAAATGCATCAATAACCTTTTTTTTTTTTTGCCACAAACTGAGCTTTACACAGTTTGACCTGCTCAAATGTTCAGCTCATGTAGAAATGAGAAAGAAAATCAGGCAGTTTGGTACTGAAACTAATGGCCAAAATGTAAAAAGTTGAATAAATTTATTGGACATCTTCAATATATGCTCACAAAGGCACATATTGAGACCATAAAAACACCATAAATCCCAGATTTTGAAAACCAATGTTAAAGACAACTCGCTAACAAGTGACGTCATCTCTGCTTCTAATATAAAGCACCAGCATGGCTACAAAAACCTGAACACAGCTTGTTATACGGATCCATGTACTAAAAATCTGAAAAAGTGCTGAAAGAGAAGAAAGAAAATGAAGTGACTTTATAGAAGGGGATAATCCATTGCCATGTTTATTAATCATATAACCATCACAGGATTTTGTATCATCCAACCATCAATACTGTATTGATAGAAAATCAGCCATGAAAGTAATATCTATATACTTATAGGAATTCTGGAATTTATATCCCACTATTGCATTACATGCAATAATATGCACTTTTCTGCAAAAATGGATCAAGAGACATTTTCTGTTCATGCTACTTTTACAACAGTTTCCTCTGTTGACAGTCATTAATAAAGTGTCATGGAATAACAAACTAAGTATTTTTTCAATTTTGAAGGTGACAACAACAAAACAATAATAATTAAAAAAACAACTTACAATAAAGCTGCTGTACTAATGTTGGATGACCTGCATTTAGGTACAGTAAGTGATAACAGCAGCTGTCCCTGCCAGTGGCTATCTGCTGCCGTTAGCTCTGATGTCAAATGAATAAAATATGCATAAGATAGGCAAAGAGCTGTTAATAATTATCGAGATTTATGGTTGCGAGCAAATCGCTGATTTTATCCTTTTAATTATCCATGTACAAATATTGATCGTTGCAGATTTGAAATGGGTACAATAAGAGATTGAAACTGTATTTTTCTAATGTTATCAGTTTAAATTAGGTTGATGAGCTGAGTAGGCTGCTAGCAAATCAACCATTCTTAGGAAGCAGTTTTAAATGGCCCCATTAATTATAGTCATAAACCATAATATTGTGGCTTTGTGACCATTTTCAAGTAATATAAAGAAAGTGAAATAAGAGTAGAAGTACGTCCTCTCAAAAGATCGATAAACTTTAATTTATAAAGAACAACTAACAACGAAACTGGAAAACATTTTGACTATTCAAAATTTTAAAAATGAAAACTAAAACAATAAAAAGATGGAAATAAAACCCAAACATAACGGAGACCATAAACAAAACTGATTATGACGTCTCCATAAACAACATTGCTGTAAAACAATAATTATCCTCTGAATCTAAAGATAATAAGACACAAAACTGCCAATTAGGACAATGTGATAATGGAGCTCATTTTCATTTATGATGGATTAATTGATTTATTGCTTATTGCCAAAGGCTTATTGGTTGTAGGAGGACAAAATATTCAAAAAGAACTAAATGAGCTCTTTATCAAAGGGTTTCTGTGTTCTTACAGTTTCAGAACAGAAGCTGTTATTAGGCATGTTGGCCTCAACGTTGTTCTTCCTGTAAGTCAGCTGCACTGCAACATGGCGGTCATAAAGAGCTGCAGCATCGTTGTCCCAACATTTCCACTGAGTCAAGATCAGTGCTACTAATTTAATCAGACAGTCAAAGGTCAAACACAACTGCACTGAGATAATTTGGCCTCAATCAGCTGAGTAGATGAATAAGAAAAGAAGTTTTTTTCGAAGGAGACTTCTTTGTGGCACACAAAATGGTACTTTATAGTCTCAGTAAATAGACAAGTAGCTTATCTCAAATATGTGAGATTAATACAAAACGTCTACATCAGTGAGTCAGTTTGGATCCTTGAACATGAGATGAATCCACTCGAGAGCTGGATTCAGTGAAAAAGGTTGAGGGTGCTGCTTACCTGCACAGAGGCAGGCCAGTTAGTGTTCATCTGCCTGTCTTCATGGTGGTAACATTTGAACTGCAGCTCCAGATCTGGTCTGTAGGGGGAGACACAATACAGCGGTCAAACAGACCCATGGAGGGGTTTCCTATGGATCTGGGTCTGTTTCCTGTGTTACATAAACAGCTTAACTTTATGTGCATTTAATGAAATGCACGATACTTTATAAATTCAAGAATCCAGAATGCTGTAAAGCAAATCAAAAGTGGTTTCAGTGTTCGCTTATTTATGTCAACACGTATGCAACCGAGTCATTGCAGCTTTTCTTTTTTATTCGTGTTAGTTCAGTTTTTCGGAATAATACATTATACATGGAAAAGCTTCTGAAATTACTTTTATAAAAGTTTATTTTTCTTGCATCACAAAAACATGGAATTTGAATAGTGATGTAGACGCTCCAACATTCCTTGTACATGACCTGAAACAACCACCAGGCGTCACACTAGAGCATCAAAGTCACAGCGGAAAACTGAAATCCAACTCGAAAGCCTTCAATCATTTCTTTGATCAAGAGAACCCGACTCAAGTCTCTGTCTTTCTTTATTCCTCCCTGGAGACCACATATGAACTATTTTATTTATATCTTCTCACCTCATCACCAGTGTTTTGTAGACCGAGTCTCGGAGCTGGAACGCGTGGTTGCTGACAGCCAGGTTGTGCTCCAACCGAAACGGCTCCAACACCACGCCGTCTCGGACGGGGAAGGTCAGACGCAGGTCGTCGCTAGGGTTACCTTCAAAGGAAAACATATTTTAGTGCTGGAATCAGTAACGAAAGTTCAAACTTTAGACAATTTCTATATCAATAAACTGCAAACAGATGCAACCAATAAAACTAATCAACTAAGGCTGTGTTCACACTGCAGCCTGAAGCGACCCAATTCCGATTTTTTTTTAGGTAATGCGACCTTTATCTGATCTTTTCGTGACAGTCTGGACAACACAGGTCAGATTCTTTTCAAATGCGATTCAGGCCACTTGAGTATCTGATAGGTATCCAATTCAAATGTGACCTAACGTTCAGGTTGCATTCATTCCAATCTGAACGTCACCTGTACTCGACAAATGTCACTATTCTGTGCCCTGACATGCGCAAGTAGGAAGAAAACAACAACCATGATGGATTATAATGAGGATTAAGTTGTTAGTATGCTCCTTCTGGTCAGACAACAACTTCAAACGTGTAAGCTATGCTCCACCGTTAGCATCCATGTTTACTTCTGGAAACACTGAGCACTTCTTTTTTGGTTGGCAGAACACTGAGAACGCTGATGTTATTGTGCCCTCTACTGCACATGCAGGACACTTTCGGGTCATCTGCCCGTTCACACTGCAGAACACATACAGGTCGCATACATTTAGAAGTGTGAATGGTTACGGCAAAAAAAATCCCATTTGACAAAGAAATCAGAATTGAGTCACTTCAAACCGCAGTGTGAACACAGCCTTAATGATCAGTTGCTTATATACAGTGAATGAAAAGACACTGCCTGAAGTTCAATCTGTCCTCTTCAACGCTTAAAGAGAGTAATAATTATTTTATTTCTGGCATGTTCTTTCTCTCATTAATATGGCACATAGAAATAATTTTGGTAATTTTAACTGATCTCAAAAAGAAAAATTTAGTCTGATTCAACTTCAGACAGAAAAAACATTTCAACTGTATGAGCACTTCCATGAAAGTGGTTTCATACTATGAAAAATTCAAGTGTGTGTTACAGCAGTGACAAAGAGGAAGTAACTGTTGCCCATCAATCTAGGAGAGGAAAGCAGCTTAACCCAAAAAATTTAAAGTCTGCCATTCTGTTTTAGGAGGTTATTCCTAAAGTGGAAAACATTTCAGCCAGTTCCCAGCAGTGGATGTCACATTAAGGTCACCCCCAAAAAAGTACTCTACTTAAAGACAGTGTTGACATCTATTAAACGTTAGGTTGCACAGGCTCTGTTGGTGTGACAGACTAAAGATTGAAATGATGCAATTAAAAAAAGAAAGCAAGACTAAGTTCCAGTCAGAGAACAACCGACCGGAGCGTGGTTGGTTCCGGTCAGTGGTTGTCCAACCGGAGTTAAGGTTTGCAAAGTTGATATTTATTGAACAGAAAAGTTAAATGTGATGTCTGGCTATAAGCCACGACAGGCTGGAGAAAAATCTGATTTAGAAGAAAACAAATGTATCTTGGAGCATTATGGCCAAACATTGGACTTGGACCCTGCAGTCATTGAGTTGATCATGACCTCTTTATGAATTTTAAAGGTGAATGTGATAATATCTCTCTGTTTCCTTCTGTTTTGCTAAAGTTAGATCTTGACACACTGATCTAAATCCTGAAACAGTGTCGCATGTCTGTAAATCTTAATGAACTTGGGGAACACTGTGAACACAATTCTTTCATCACAATGTGAGACACTGATGATGGCACGAAGAATATGACCACCAGGAGTAACCGCAGCTGATGGTGCTCCAACAAAATCCTTTCACAGCATTTTGGCTCCATTTATTACTCTAGGGATGATATATATGTTTTTTACATATTTGTTTACATATTTTTTAAAATTGTCACTATGTCCTCAAAGGAGAATATGAGACAAGAAATCTGGAAAGTAATCCTCTGCCTTCTCCATTTGGACCCACTGCCATCTCTAGAAATACACATCTCAGTGTCTGAAACAACCAATAAGAGCAAAGAGGGGGGGTCTTAGTGCTGTCAACCATGTTCTTATGCGAGGTGCTCACACCCTGCCCCTTGCTCTTTGCTACGCAATAGCTCCTCCCCCACAGCAGAGCCTGCCATGAATGCAAAGGCTAGTTAGCAAAGACACAGATGATGGTGGATAAACAGTTTTCTGTATTGTTAGATTGTTTCTCTTCCATTACATTTTTTTAGATTATCTGTCTCACAGATTAAACAAATATGTAAAAAATATATTTTTATAAAAGTTGTATGCTGCATCTTTAATATCTCCTGGGTTCTTGATCATCTGAGGTTGTATTGTTCTAATTCTAAGCTGAAAGACAATGCGGCAACATGTAACCCTGACTGACCTGTAGAGGGCTGCTGGGTGCTGATGTTGACTTTGGAGTCCAGCGGAAGGTAAGGTGGCTTAGTGTCCTGGCCTGGGGAGAGGTAGGGGGGTATGGAGCTCCCTGGTGTCATCGGCGGGGTGGGGTTCCCTCCCATCGGGGAGGTGGGGTACCCGGGTATCACTGCACCTCGACCTGGCTGAGAAACAGAGATGAAAACAAAGTCAGAACTTTTTTCCCCCCCATTGAAAGTTCACCATGCTTGGCTACGCTTGTAGATGTATTTAGGTTAGAGTCTAACAGGAGGCAATAACTGTTGAAACAAGTTGAAGGAGTCTTAAAGGACTTACCCCGTTGACTGCAGCCTGTGTAAAGGCGTTGTAGCCCCCTGCTGCTCCAGATGGTAGACTGCCCTGGCCATTGAAAGGCTCTGACTGGAAGCCACAGGCAGGAAGCACAATGTTCAGATAATTCCTCACCTATCTTGACACAAAGAAGTTCAGCAGGAATGCTGAGAAGAAATCCACACAGGATTCCGCAACGATTCTCAAACATTTATTCAGGTTAAATTTAGAATATAATAGAATTGAAATATCAAAGGCAGGAGATCTGAATTTTGAATTGAAGGTTCTGTGATTTACTTGTTTGACAAGTTTTCAAATTAGTTCAGCTTTAAACAAAATCCCATACTAGTCAATCACAGTGAATCTGATCACCTTATAAAACTGTGGAGGATTGGGCTGGCTGGCACCAGGAGGGAACTGTGCTGGGTTGTGGGTTCCAGATGTGTACGGCCCCATGTGAGGCATCCGACTGGACGGGTAAGAGGGTGACGGCGCGCATCTCTGCTGTGGACCACTGGGGTACTGCAGAGGCTGGTTGGAATACCCAGAGATCCCTCCAGAGCTGTACTGTTGCCCCGGGAACCCCTGGGAAAAGAGACGACAGTAAAAAAACCGCATAGATTTGCCCGCAGTCGGAGTCCTAAATGTCAGTAATGCTTGAAAAAAAAAAGTCACAAATTCAAAAGTGATGTTAAAACCCCCACAGACCTCTGAATGGAAAGGTCGCTTGAGACCCTGCTGTCCGCCCGAGAAGCCAGTGTGCTGGGGCATCCTCTGGGCCTGCGTGGGGTGAGAGGGATACAGCCCACCTGTGGAAGGTGGCAGTCCGGGCCTCAAGGGGACCATCCCGCCGTGGTTCATCCCTGGGGGCCCGCGGGGCCCAGAATGAGACAGGAACTGGTTGCTGTAAGGGGATGCTCCACCCATCTGACCCGGGGAAGAGGGAAATAAAACAGGAGGTGTAAAAACAAAGCCTGCTGGTTCTTTTCCACAGCCTGGTCGGCTTGTAGAGCACAGGGAGGGAAAGTTACTGATAAACTAATGACGCCAAGTTACAAGGAGGAGAAAATGTTTTGATAACTTCTACCAACAAAAAGTCAGTTATCGGGACATCTGCAATCATGGGCTGTTTGGTTGCTAGGGGATAAAAAATACCAAGGTTTCTGCAGAGTTCAGCAGGATAAGTTTATGATCACTAGAACTCACATTTAAAACCTACATAAGTTCTGGAAAACGACTTTAGTTAACTGAATAACTTTCCTACTCAGTAACTTAATGTTGCCTGAAACAGCTAAGAATAATTTGAAAATTTATCTTTACCTCTGCATGTGACTCAATTTGCACTTAAAGCTGAAGTGTCTTTTATAAAAATATATTTTTATATATTTCTTTAAACTGTCACTATGTCCTGATAGAATGAGATAGATCATCTGTGAAAAAAATACAAGTTTCGCTGCCTTCTCCCTGTCATCCTACTGCCATCTGCAGAAATACTTTGCTTGGTCAGAAACAACCAATCACAGCCAGAGGGAGGCTCTTAGCGCTGTGAATCACACTAGTTTGCCTTTTGAGTTAACTTGGTGTCACACCCCAAAATCTGAATATCAAAATATTATATTTTTTCTGAAACACTGAATGTTGGGTTTCCATTAATCTGTAAGGTTCAATCATCAACTTGAAACCACTTTTATTATATTTTCCCCTTTTTTTATAATTGCAGAGAATTATGATTTTTTTTTTTTTTTTACTTTTGCCTGCTAAATAACAATAAACTCAACTCACAATATTTTAACAAAATAAGCAAATAAATTGGATTTCAGTAGACGAGGAATGCATAAATTATTGTAGTTTAAACCAAAAAACGGGTCTTGCAGGTTTGCCATTAAAAAAAAAAAAAAACAAGCAGCCACAAAACATAAATTTTTTTAGACTTTCTAGATTTTTTTTTTCTATTCAGCAACAAAAACAGGATGTGGCCCAATTTTGATTTATTTTGCTAATATTATGCAACGAGCATGCCAATGTCTGCATTTTAGTAAAAAACCAGGGGATGTTTTTGGTCCCCTCTACTAATAAATAATATTAAATTGAAAACAAAAGCCTGGATGAATACTCTATGGTGGTAGTCCGGTCACAATAACAAATTTTGCTGGATCATAAAATGTCCCAGAAGTTAGGATTGTTGTTTTCAAATCATTTTCAAGTAATGTAATAAACTTTAAATTTCATGAACCTTTGACACTGGAACTAGAAGAAATCTTAAGTAGCCAAAATAAATAAACAAAAAACAGAAACATCAAATAAATGAATTCTGAAGTCTTTGTAATCAGAATTGTTCAATTCAAGAGAGCAAAGCACCAGACTGAAGACTTTTGTCATCCAGATTTTGATAGAAAGAGAAAGGACAAAATGGAAAAAGAGTAAATCATCACAAATTAATTTATCTGTTGTTTATTGTGACAGGCCTATCTGTTGCATCTTACATTGTCCATTTTAAGATTTTATAGTACCTTTTTTGATCAATGTGGCATAAGTGAAAACTTCAAATTTAGACTATTCTTGAATTGTGATCACGGATCACTCAAAATGGTTCAGAGAGCCGCAAATGGGCCCCAGGCTGCACTTTGAACACCGAAACAGTCCTAGCTCTTGATATTGCAGACACTAATATTGACATTTGTGAATTGGTCTAACTTTTCATTTGGTAAGTGAATTTGTAACTAAATACTAAAGAAGCAAACATGGACAAAACAAAACAAAACAAAACAAAACAAAGAGCAAACTTGAAATTCTAAAACCAGAATTGCCTTGCAACCACAGATTCAGTTCTTTCTGCATCTCATCCAGATGTTGGGGATTTTCAGCAGCTTTTTCAGCCAGAGGGAGAGATCTGGCAGAGAATCTGCTGGAACGTGGATTCCACTATCCACGGAGTGAATCTTCCTGAGACATGTGTGGAGGGTGTTTTTAGTAACTAATACATACATTTAAATGTCTGCACTCAGCTTACATTTCATTTCATTCCAGCTCACAGCGCTGGTGATTCAGTCTGTTCAGCTTCGACAGTGACTCATACATAGTGTTTAAGTTTGAATGGCAAGCCAGTATCTAATTATGCAACGTCTCTGCTGGTAATCAGAAGCATGTGTCCTGGACTTGATGTGAGCATGAAGCAGAAAAACAGCTTCTGATTTCCAGCCCTGCAGCTAAAACGTTCCAACTAAAGAGCAGAGTCAGAACCAAGACGTTTGGAAACTTTCACAACCAACATCCTGGCTTGTGTGTGTGTGTGTGTGTGTGTGTGTGTGTGTGTGTGTGTGTGTGT
>VMRN01000326.1:7708-42514 GCA_010277015.1 Poeciliopsis turrubarensis
GCAGCAGATTGCACAAGGGAGTCCCTCTCTTCCAGAGTAGTTACACGCCTTAATGCTCCAACCATGCTCAGGGTATCTGCTGCCTGCATAATGGCTTTGTTTGCCTCCACGATTGTTTTTGTGTCCTGAATCTAAAAAGTCAAAAAATGATATGAAACTGAATGTAAGCTTATGATTAATATCTAAAATGCTTAAAATTGCTACTAACCTTGATCAACTGCTGTCTGAATGAAAGGTTAACAACTTCCTCAACCAGGGTAGATTGAGACAATGTGCCACAAATTTGGTCATACAGCCTTTGAGAGAAGAAATGTGGTCCAATGCCTCCATGCACCAAACAGACTGATATCATTTTTCCAATAAGGTTGTACATTTTTGACTCTAGCGCTAAAGAAAAAAGAAATTTACTTGACAATTAGCCATCCTTAAGAATTGGGGGGGAGGGGGAGAAAGAATACTGACCATGAGTATCCAAAGCCAGTTGACGGTTATTCTCATGCCCCTCAAAGACATTAGATTGATGAATGGCCCTCATTAACAGTCTTAGATACTCTTGAGTGGGACCACCTTCATCAACTGCCCCTTCAGTGTTGTCTTCTTCATCCACAAAAATAACATCCAGTTTTGCTGCTGGATCAAAACGGCGTCTTCTGAAGGCATGCAGGCTACATTCTAAAATTCTGTCCCTGGACACATTTATTTGGTTGCTTGTAGGACAGAAAGTCATGTCAACCTTCCTGTATAGTTTTGCTAATATTGTCTGAAGATCTGTTCTGTAAAAAGAAAATCTATTTTATTGTATATTGTTGGAGTAAACAATGGTTTGCAACTGTCAAAACTAATTACATAAGACACTGCCAGAATATGCAATTTTGACTCACTCATCCAAAGGCAACTCTGGTGGATGTTGTGGAGACTCAGGTGGCTCTTCTTGGTCTTCCAGTAGAATTATAGGTTGCTCAGTAAATGGAGAAGCTGGTTCCTGGTCCTCAGTGATCATCACCTGTGGAGTCAGGTTAGAGAGGGGGGAGAGGGGCAGCCTTGAGGTTGCAACCAAAGGAACTCAATGGAGAGAAGCTGATACTGGTGTTACATGGTCTCGTTTCTGGGATCAGGTCAAAAGTCTAATTGCAGCATTTTGAAACATTTCGGGGAAAAAATAAATAAAAAATACTGAGACGACATAGTATGGGATCTGGACTTAATTACTTTACCTGAGCATCTAGAGTTGAACTCCAAGGCACGTACAGAGTTGCAGATGTTGTTATGCCATGATCCATAAGTGAGCCCGATGAGGTACTGTCAATTGGTGTGGATGATGTTGCTTGTTGAACACTTGCCATTTCATCTTGTCTGATAAAATCAAACAGGACCTTTAAAAAAAAAAGGGTAATGCAATTTCAGTTACTTAAAAATAAATAATATACATTCTCTGAATGAACACATTACCTGAATTGGGTCAGATGCATTGAAAGTTCTCTGTCTGATAAATCCATTCGGATATTTGAACTTCAACAGCAGTCCACTTGACGGTTCGTCATATACCGCCAGTCGTTGCTGCCGTTCTTCATTTGCCTAAAACACGAGTACTGAAACATCTAGGTAATCCATAAACCACTATTACTCTAACAATGTATTAGTTCTTACTTTTATGCGTCTTTCCTCCCAGTACTTGTAACACTGTCTTTTCCTTTCCTGGTAGAAAGAAAATTGTGAGCAACAACAACAACAACAAATGATAAAAATCTTAACTCACATTTGCTAGCAAAGACTCTTCTTCTTTGTCTTGCTGGGACAGCAGAGATTGCCGATCTAGAAGTGTCTATTGCAAATACAGTACAGAGATTGTTAAAGTCAACAACAGAAAAAAGATATAAAACTGAAATGTATATATTGTTCTTGAAATTAATGACCTGCTCTTCCCCCAAATATTGTCCGTTGGTACTCTCAGCCTCTGGAGAGATATCCTGTCCTTCTGGTGCAGTTGAGGGTTCTAAACTCCTGGACATTGCTGAGGTTGAGTAGGTTTCCTAGACATAGCCAAGACATTTCAAATTATGGTGGAAGAAATTACTCCAGATATATAATACTACATAAAATAATTTTTGTGTACAAAACAATCATACCTGTGACACATCTGCTCGTGGTAGAATGTAGAGTCTGCTTTTGCCAACCTTTTCCTGCAGCTCCCTCACAGAATTCACTTGTAGTTTTTTTACCTTTTGTCCTTCTCCATCTTTTGCCAGTTCAAAGCCAACCAGATTTAGACTGATGTGTGGGTAGCTTTGACACACAAAGTCATTCAGTTCAGACAAGCTCCAATTCAGGTTAATTTTGGTTTCTGTCCCCTCATGCACAGGCTTTCCTGAATAATCAATGGTGATAAAGCAATGTTAAACACAATAACAAAGAACATGCCATTTAAGTTTAAACTCATCAGCCGCGAGGTGACTCTGGTGAAAGAGTAAAATTATGATGAAGTGGTGACTTAAAACCCAAATGGAGACGTTAAAAGCAAAGTGCCTCCTTTTGTCACATTATGCGGGTGAATGAAGTAATGTCATTTTTGAAAAAATATGCCCACCTAATCCATGGTTCTTCAGTCTTTGTACATCCGAGGGAGAAGGAAGAACATCAATATTAGGGCCAGAAAGCAAGAAAATATTTGTCTTCCATACAGCACTTGGCTCCTTCCCAACAGAGCCTGCAATGAACACAACAGAATCACATTGATGCTCCATTCATGCTAACTGATATTCTGTAACATTGAGTATGCTAACTGGGGTTGCCACTTTCTCATGTAATTATGAAAAATGTGAAATTAAATTAAAACGTGAAAGACCTCCATGATGCTGACACCCCACCTATGTCAAAAAAATCCAGCAAATAGTCTGATTGGTTAGTGCTCCGTTTGTGCAGGTTTGTACCGTTAAAATTTTCGTTTGTGCAGCTTTGGTTTCTGAGAAATTAAAAATTATTTTTAGGTCATCCAGAGGTCACCATCCCCCCATATTGCTCCAAAACAAACCAAAGTGGGCTAGTTTTTTAGTGCTTCGTTTGTGCAACTTTCATTGTAGAGATATTAAAAATTATAATTTTGGCGTCACCAGCACCCCATTTTACTCCAAAACAAACCAAAGTGCTAGGTTTTGCTGCTGTCTCTTATGAGATATTACATAATTTTGTTTCAGACGACAATGAACTACACCTCAATTGATGACTGTGGCCTGCGCTCAACATAACCACAAAGCAAGCAGTTATTAATTTCGTATGTTATTGTGTAAGTTAAATTCTGCAGATTTTCAGCTGTTGTACAATGTATGCCTTCTTTTGTTTTGAACTTCAATGAAGATTTAGAAAAAGAACAAATGTCTCATTTTACGAAATGTGTTTCTATAGTAAGTTGTGATAAACCCGGTAACTTTTCAGCTGTTCTTCGTTAACGTGACATAAGTAGATTATAATGATTTTCATTCAGTCAGGACTTTTCGCTGAATCTAGCTACAAGCATTGCAGGTAGATTGTAGTAACGCACTGATTAATGCCTGCTTTTAAAAATTAGTTAACTGGACTTGTAGCCATTATTTTGTCCCTATTTTTAGACACACCGCACGATTGAACCCGATCGAACCCGATCGAACCGTTATACCGAGGATTTCTGTCGGCTAATGTGTGTCTCTCAAGTTTTGTAAATGGGCCGACTTAGTAATGCCCATTCCTTAGTGTAGACTAGGCATTATACTAAGGAAATGAGGAAGGGAGGGTCAATGGAGAGCACCGGAGTTGAGCCTTTTTTTATTTTTTCCTTCAGAAAAAGGCTGGAAGAAACGATAAAGTCGATAATTGAAATGTGGTCGATAGTTTTAATTTATTGTGCTATTAATGGATTTATTTTTTATCGCGACAGGCCTATATGTGTATAGTACATTTTAATTTGACCGTTTTTCAGTCTCTTACTGGCCCTATCAGACAAATCCTCTTTTAGTGAAACTAAATTTCTGGCTCTGAGTTTGAGGATCTCTGGTTGTTTAAGGGGGCAAATAAATTACAACATGGATTTAGCCCATAAAGCAAATCACATTAAAATATCAATGCAGAGATTTTCTCTGCTAAGTCATGCATAGTGGTTTCTGGTTCTACATGATTCTTGTTCTCTATTGCGTACTAACAACTCCGTCTCCTTTCATTTGCTCTCCTTCCTCCATTTTATTATCCAGTAATAAGATCATAAACTCTTAATTCACTGTTAAATCACAAAGATCTGAAATCAGTCTTTCTGATGTAGTTCAGCTACAGAATAATTAGTCTTATAATTATTACAATACAATTTGACAAGAGGCATTATTGAGATTTCATTTCATCCAGTGTCACATGAGTTTAAAAATGTAATTTGGATCACAGAAAACATTTTAAACTGAGACAAAAATCTGACCAAACGCCCTGAAATAAACAAAAAAAGATTGATAAATGACTTATAAAATGTTACATCTAAAAACAGAATCAATCAAATATTTTCACAAATTATAAAATAAATTAAGTGTTTAAATACACTTGACAAGCCCTGAATATCATAATATAAAACTTAGCAGTTTTAGATTTTCTGAGGATTTGAGAACTGTCAGCAGTTTTACTGTAATTTCTCCTCTCAAGATGAAATTAAATACAGTTATTTATTAATGTTAATAGTTATTCTGGCCCAGGATTCCTCCCCTCCCCCCTATTTTACATACATTCAATAAATATCCACTAAAACATCTTTCGCTATCTTCCATAAATTATCAGAAGGTTTGTTTATTTCTGAAATGCTGGTTATTATTGTTATTATTATTATTATTATTATTATTTACACACCGGCCACTTCACCTTTTTATAAATTTGTACAGTCATACAGGGACTATTGATGAGTTGCCATTATTTAAATACAAGACAAACCATTTTGTTACTCCTGTAAAATGGAAGCTGTACTTGTCTTTAAAATCCTTTGACATAATTTTAAACTCCAAAATGTCTCACCATAATGTAGAACAGACTTTAGAGCATTTTGTACACAAACTTCCTGAAATCCTTCAATTTGTTCCTGTTAATTAAACCTGAAATGCATTTAGTAATAATTTGCTAAATGATAGTTTGTCTTGTCATAGTTACATTTTCTGCCATTTAGGGAATCATTGAACTATTCAAAATTTGCAATTATTTTTTTAAACAAAATATTAGAATTTTATGTGACTTTTTTCTTCTATCTGTTCTGTGAACATTATTTCTAGAGAAGGTTCACTTTAATATCTGAGCAGGAACTGCTTCTGGTTTTAATTAAATATTATTTGTGTTTATTGTTGTCATTCCTGCAAACACAAAACCTCTGAGGAATCTGTAACTTAAACATCTTTAAGACACGAAAGCAAGAACTTTATTTTAACTTTGTTTGGTTTTTGCTTCCAACACTGTGAAAAGTTTCAGATTTATTTTCTCATTATGTCAGTTTTACATTTTCACCAAAATAAATGAATGTTTAGTTAATGTAACAGTGGTATTTTATCAGCTCAACTCAAAACCTACAATTTAAAACAATAAAAAAACAACTGATTTCTCACCAGTTTTTATCTTTTTGTAAAGAATGAATCCAGTCACAGCAATGAATCCAAAGATTATCACTGCTGATACAATGATGATGATGATGATGAGCCTGGAGGTTGAATTTACTGTGAACAAAATAAGAAACAATTGAAACACTCAATATTAAACAAACATTTATGTGCTGAAATTAACATCTTCATTAAGTTAGTGTCCATATTCAGACTATAAATCATTATATGTATTTATAAAAGCAAATTGCTGTTGCTAATTTATTTTATACTCTTTTTTTATGGAATATCATCATATTCAATAGACTAGAGTGAATGTAATGTTAAAATGAGATTTGTTTGTCAAATTAAAAGTACCTCTTGAAAATAACCTTTAAGTGAGTATTAAACATAGTTTTAATTAAGTCCACATTTCTGTTAAAAATGTTTTATTACTTTGATAAAATATTTTAGTCTTAAATGTCTAGTTCACATTAGTTATAAGCAGAAAATTAACATAATTTGGAGAAATGAAGGCTTGAAAACAATTAAATGTGTAAATTACTTATAAAATGTGTTTTACATGATAAACTGAGTAACTGAAATAAATGAAACTTTCAATTAAATGTATTAAATATGACTGAATGTTGATTTTAATGTCAAGTTTCCATTGTAAAATGGTAAATAGTGAAACTGCAATGGCGGTACAATTTATAGTTTTTTACTACAAAAATATAAAGGTCTGCACTAATAAATTAAAGAACTAAAGCATTTCTACATTACAGTTTATGCTCTAAATTTTTCATTTTTCGTTTTATTCTTACCTTCACTTGTCATGATTTTGTTTTTCTCCAGTCTGGTTGTAAGATCGTCTCTGACACCAGAGAGCTGAAACACACATTCATAACTCATCCAGTCTTCAGGTGGGACAGATGAAAGATTAAGATAAATATTCATCTGGAAGGTCCCATCATTGTTGGGGAGGATCTCTCCTTTATCAACACCATCATGAATCTCCTCTCCATCTTTCCTCCAGAACATTTCAGCTCTGTTAGGATAGAAACCCGTAGCGAAGCAGCTGACTATAAAGGAGGGATTCCTCTGGAGTAGAAACACTGAGGGATGAACTGCAGAATGTAGAAAGAAAACATGTTTCGTTTCTTTATGAAGATAAACATAATTTCTGTGTAACTAATTTTTATTCAAACAAATACATTTCAACATACTGTGAAAAGTCGGAAAGTTTATTTCTGAACAATGTTGTCTGATGTGGAAGGAATCAGATGATGACAATGCAGAAAAAACTTGTTGCAAAGGTTAGGCCTGTCGCAATGAACAATAAATCAACTCATAGAACAATAAATTAAAATGATCGACTTCATTTCAATTACCAGCTTTATCGTTTCTTCTGGCCTTTTTCTCTTTCTGTTGATGACACTGAATGAAAAAAGGCTCAACTCCGGTGCTCTCCACTGACCCTCCCTTCCTCATTTCTTTAGTGTAATGCCCAGCGCACAGTAACGATCTTAGAGCTGTCGGCCCATTTTCAAAACCTGAGCCCACACATAAGCCGACAGAAAAAATTCCTCAGTATAACGGTTCCATTGGGTTCAATCCTGCCATGTGGTTGTGACAGTGCGGTGAGAGGTTGGGGAAGGAGTTAGCAATGGTGGTTAGCCACTCTCACTCTAATCCTCTGTGCCAAGTTTGGTCCAGATGACACTTACAGTTTTTCAGTTATTCAACTTAACTGGATGCATTTTCTAGTTTTCATCTTATACCCTAACCCTAATCTTAACTCTCCACCCACTCGGGAGGCTCCAAAACGCACCCTGGTAAGGGTCCCCCAAAAACCACCAACCATGATTTTCCCCGAATTTCTCACCTCGAGCAACCCCCACATATGGTATGTCCACGCACTCAGGGCTTTGCCCTGAGAACGGCGAACCAACTCCCAGCTCGACTTGGAAAATACATGGGAGTCTGTGGCAGCTTTAAGAAGGGGAGACTTGGAGTATACACACCAAGTTTGGTGAGGCTACCACTTATACTTTGGGAGATAATCCACCTGAAACTCGTTTTCAAATGAATGGGAGTCAATGGCAACTATACCAAGGGGAGGGGCCACACCCACCAAACTTAGGGGGTACGTCGGCACCCTCCCAAGGACTCTCTGTGCCAAGTTTGGTCCCCATACCTCTTTTATTTTTTGAGATAATCCACCTGAAACTTGTCAATTTCTGGTTTTCATCCTACATCCCCTGACCCTAACCCTAACACAAAAAAGCAGGACGCACTGTTGAAGTATTCTTCACTTTCACTTTATTTCGCTTCGTCCATTTAAAGCCAGATCTCCATGGTACTAAAATTATACTCTCATATATGAGAAAAGTAACAATAGTTTACTGCTCTGCTCCACATCATCACCGATCAACTCTTCTACAAGAGTTTTCACTCTGCACGATAGTACAACAAAGGAAAAAGGAATAGGCGCCCCCTTGTGGTGATACCTACTCACCTCTAGGAACCAAGTAATATAATGGCCGTTACATGATGTAAATAATGGCTACAAATCCAGTTAAATAATTTTAAAAACAGGCATTAATCAATGCTTTACTACAATCTACCTGCAATCTACCTGCATGTGACTAGCGTCAGCATCAAGTCCAGACTGAATGAAAATCATGATGACCTATTTATGTCACATTAACGAAGAACAGCCGAAAAGTTTTCGGGTTTATGGGGTGATATAGTAAACAGACTTCATAATCTGCACTCTTTTGGTTAAATGCAGTATTTATTTTCACTTTGGCTTTATGTTGTTTAGTTTTTATCAAAGTACATTTTTTGTTGATAGACTGAGAATCCATTTTATTTTTATTTTTGGTTGTTTTATCAGTTCCACTGTTAAGTCTTCTTTTGAAAATAAAGTGTATCTATATTTGGCATGCATTATTACATCATTTCCATTGAATCAGTGTGAAAAGGTCTTCAAACAATGTTATCATTTATCGCAATACTTTTTGAGACAATTAATCGCTGAGCGAAATTTATTATCGTGACAGGCTTAGCAAAGGCCAATAACTCCATTGAAAACGTGATGAAGACGTGTTCATACAAAATAAGGTTCACACATAAATACTTTGCTTTTTGCAATACCTGTTTTCATCAGTGAGTTTCTCCCATAATTCACATATTTCTTCAGCCACTCAACACAGATCTGAGTTAAGTAGTTCTTCTCATCTTCTACAGCATATTTATCATTATTCCACTTTTGTTTGGTGATGACAGCTTGGGGTGTTGGAGCGATCCATTGTTGTGTCTGTGGGTCCAGGATGATTAAATCTTCTCCATCATAACCAAACTGATCATAACCTTTGACCTCTCCAGTCTCATTATTCCACTCACAGCCGTACATCTGCTGGAAGACGTGAACTCCTGAGACAAAGAGACGTCAGTGAATTTAAAACACATTAAATTAATTTGTCCCAAGTTATTATTGAAACATTTACTGCTTCATGTTCCAATAGTGTAATGTTATGAAATTTAATACAAGAATTTGAATAGAAACAATTTTCTATTACCAATTTTTTGAAATATAGAGGAGCACAGAAAAATACTGAATGTATTTACATTAAATCCAGATGTAAATACATTCAGAAGCCCAAAAACTAAAATCATGTGTAAAATAATCACTGACATAATAATTACACAAACAATGTGGGAAACTTAAAAAATATATGAGATGTAGAAAGTGAATCATGAACAAACCTCCAGTCTGGTTGAAACGTTGTTTTGCAATTTCTAGGTTTGCTTTGAAGGTTTTCTGTTTATCCAGACATGTCCGAGTTTCCTCCTTCCAGTAATCTGGATGTTCTGAAGTTACTTTATTCATCCAGTCCCGTTTAGGGATGTTTTTGAAGATGTTGCTGTCACAGTAATTTATCTGAATATCATCCACCAAACCAACAGAGACGTATGATGGGAAGTTTTCTATTCCTGAAGATGCTGAGTAGAAATACTTCAGAGAGTGGATCACTGTAAGAAAAAGACATTTCTGAATATTTTAACATTACTCTCTTATTACTCATATCTAACATAAACCAAAGGCATCAGGTTCTGTTCTGATAAATAAAAAAATATAAAACACATATCTATTATTTTTCTTGTATTATTTTGCTGACTTATTTGTCCATAAATTCATATTAGAACAAACAAGCAGCAACAGAAGTTTATTTGCAAATAATGAATCTAATCTTTCCAAATATTGAATATTATTGCTAAATTGTGATAATTTCATTAACAGTATTATTATTTTTTCAACATACATTAATAATTGTTAAGATTCCTTATATCAATAATATTCTCACCAGAACCCAAATCGACCAAACTATCCATCACAATATTTAATATTATTCTCAAACTTCTCTGATATTAACAGCAAAATCTTTCTCCATGTGAAAATCAGAATTTATTTCATCCTTTTAAACAGCCTGTGTTTCCCATAAACCTTTATTGGACTTTATTTCTTTATTTATAAGGAAATATAAGCTGGATGTAGAACCACTGGAACCGTTTTATTCTTTAAACTGTTAACAGATAAAAACATCAAAACATCTCCTAACGTTTGTCTGGAGTTCATAATTGTTTACTCATGTTCACCACAGCACAGAGACATTAAAAGTGTTCAGTGATATTCTTATAAATACAGACTGTGGAAGAACCGGTGCTGGTTCTGTTGGACCTCAGTGCAGATTCTGATCATGTTGATCAGAACATTTTACTGAATCAACTGGAGTTGGGTCGGAGTCTCAGGCTGAAACACTGAGTCCCTTTAAGTCTTGACTAAAACCAGATGTTTAGAGTTGATTTTGAAACATAATCATAAAACATTGATCAATAATCTGATGTGCAATAACAGCAAAATGTAATGTCGACTGTGCGCTCTATCATTTTTTATTTTTGTGTTTCCATGATGTAAAGCACTTTGAAATGCCTTATTGCTGAAAGGTGCTATATAAATAAAATTTAATTAATTGATTGATTGATTGATTGATTGATTGATTGATTGATTGATTGATTGATTGATTGATTGATTGATTGGAGCTGACGTATTTCAAAATCTAAATTACTGATCACAAAGGGAAATCAAAGTGAAAATCATATAAATTCAAAGTTAAAGATAATTTAACACAATGTAATGAGTATTTTTTTTAAAACATAAACCTGTTCACACAGTGTCCTGATATTTGCTTTAATGCTTTAACATAGAACTGCTGCAGGTTCTGAATGGAAAGTTTCAGACCTGCTTTCTGTAACAGACCCAAAAATCTGTCCAATTGTCTGAAACTGAACTCCTGACATGTAACAGGAAGGTGACAGATCAACTCATTTAATAAAACCTGGTGCAGATTCAGCCAAAGAAATAATGGCAGAACTTAAAAAATATATGAGATGTACAAAGTGAATCATGAACAAACCTTCAGTCTGGTTGAAACGTTTTTTGGCAATTTCTAAGTTTTCTTTGAAGGTTTTCTGTTTATCCAGACATGTCTCTGTATCTTCCTTCCAGTAATCTGGATGTTCTGAAGTCACTTTTTTCATCCAATCCACGATTCACTCATGGACTCTGGTATTATCCTGTTTGCATCTGGTTTTGTAAATCATACTTAAGTATGATTAAGTACTTAATCATACTTAAGAATGATTTACTTACTTAAATCATAGTAAGTATGATTTAAGTAAAATCATACTTACTTAAAGTATGATTTTACTTAAATTATACTTTAAGTAAAATCATACTCTTGTAAATCAGAGTATGATTTACAAGATTTAGATGCAAACAGGTTAATACCGGAGTCCATGAGTGAATCGTCACCTCAGTTACACCTTGTTCATGTGAGCCTGGCACATTGCAAAACATACAGATTTTATCATCAAAACTGGCCAAATATGTGGAAGATTAAAAGATATAATTGTAAAATAGATGACAAATATCCTCCTTCAATGCCAATTTTGAGCAGCAGGACAACCTAATGATTCCAGCTCATCATCAGGTTACAGAGCAGAAAAAATATGATAAAATGCTGCTTAAAACTGAAAATAACACAAAGTTGTTAAAATAATGCTGATCTTTAGACTTTTAAGTATTTGAACTCACCTGCTGTAGACCCTTGTATTCCTACTAGAATCAGAAACATTAAGGAATGTTTTTCGGCCATGACACTTTTTATACATCTATTTTAAAGTTTCTTGATTCTTCTTCTGAGCGAAGTGACGGAAAACAAGGAAATATCACAGGTGTTTACCTGGAGTTTGGTTTTACAAGAGGATTGTAAAACCCTTGTAAATACAAAGTCCAGATACTGATCTGGACTTTGTAATTGTAATTGGGTTCAACTGCATTAAAGTGAAAGTAAATTCAGTCTTCTCTACGATGGACTTTATTCCATCTTGAATCAACTCAAGATGGGACTTTATTCTGTTCAGTGTAGGTGAATCAGAAAAAGAAAAAAGAAAATTAAAGTATCAAATGCTCATTACTTGCCTGGTCTCAATTGTCATGGAAAAGATGACAATAAGGTCACATCTGCTAGTCATGTCATATGAAATCTTGGTGAACTCTAGCCAAAACAACTATTTGAGTTACATGTACGAGGTTGAAAGCTTGTTTTTCACAACTGTGTCAGAACCAGACCGTCTTGTGAACCAGACCGTCTTGTTCCTTGTGATTAATTCCTTATCATGGTATAAAACTCATGTGTTAACTCTGCCGGGCAGAGCTTGGCATCCAGACTTGCTTCATCACTGATTGTTTTATGAGCTCTCTGTATTGTGCCAATATATGAATAAACCTAATTGAGTGATTCTACCTGTACAGTGCTGGGAAATAATTTGTCCATGACACAATATAAAAACCTTCCATAAAATTTCTTAACCTCCTCATGTGTTTAATTTCTTTCTCATTTCTTTTCAGCTCTTGTCTTTGTTTTTAGTGTCATTTGGCACTTTATTCATGTTGATATCAGTAAATAAAAATGCCCAAATAACACGAAGCTAATAACAGAAAAATACTTTTGAATTTTTAAAATAGATTAATTTATGACATGTCTCAAAGTATTTAAAATAATAATAATAATAATGATAAACAGAGAAAAAAGGATCAGTTTGTTGGAAATAAAACAAACTTTGTTAATAAGTGACAGGTTTTTTTGTATTTTACTTTTGCCTGACGGAAACACAAGATTAAGTATTCGAAATACATCTTGATGTTCCTGAGTTTAATTCAAACTATGACTTTTAATTAAGCCTCCTTAAAAAAATGAAACACACAGGACAGTGTTTTCTGTGACACAATGTGCACATAGTTTGAGATATGAAATATAACTCTTTTATCTTATATCCATACTTTTCAAAAGAAAAAATCACTCATTTATTCACAAGGATTTCATTATTTTTTAAATCCTTTTTTCTTAGTTACAGTTGAAACCAGAGGTTTACATATAAAAAGAAATCACAATAAACTTTTCCCATTTTATATTAATTATGACTAACCTTAACTCCTTAGAAAAGTTATGGGGTCTTGTCAAGAGTAAAATGTGATACGCCAGACCCAACAATTCAGAAGAGCTGAAGGCCACGATCAGGGGAACCTGGGCTGTCATAACAGTGCCACAGACTGATGAACTCCATGCCACACCGCATTGCTGCAGTAATCTGAGCAAAACGAGCCCCAGCTAAGAACTGAGAGCTAAACATGCTCATACTTTTCATATTCATAAATTTCAGAAGGCTAAAATTTCTAAAAATCCTTTTTTGTATTGGTCTTAAGTAATATTAAAAATTTCTGATACTGAATATGGGGTTTTTATTAGTTGTGAGTTATAACAATCAACATTTAAAGAAAAAAACATTTGAAATATATTGGTCAGTGTGCAACGAATGATTATAATATACAAGTTTCACTTTGTGAATAGAATTACTTGTTTAAATTAACTTCCTCATATTATTCTAACTTTCTGACCAGCGCCTGTAATGCTGCCATCGTGATAAAGCCTCCATAGGTGGGTGTAGCATTCGGTTATGTGTTTACAGGTTCACTCCACTGCTGCACCAGCAAATCTGGCTGGAGTGGAGCAGAGATAGAGAAGGTATTGTGGTGCCGTGACTACAGAACGAGTGTGACGACTCCTGCAAAAGCTAAAGCACTAATACACACACTGATACACCAGGCTACCAGGGAAACATCTGGTAGACACTGATAGACCCATATTCCAGTCCACCCTTCCATAGTTGCATGGACTTGGCAGATACTTTTATGCTGGATGCCCTTCCTGATGCACCAGATTGTAAAAAAAACAAAGAACCAAAATAATAAAAGCAACCCAGAGATTCTAATATTTCTACAAATGGTTTACCAATCAACTCATGTCAGTCATAAAAGCAGGTTTATCTATACTTAAGATTTTTAGCATTTTGAATTCATATTACAGAAAACAAAACTAATTAACACCCAAAAAGAAAAAAAAGAAACTCACCAAAAACTAATCCTTATCCACATTCAATATAACAATAAAAAAAAAACATTAAGTCAAAAGGTAAACTAATATAGAATGAACACAAATTAATCAAATGTATGAACCGACAACCATTTACCCCAAATATATGATGCATGTTTTATCCTGACTATGTTTTAAACATAAACATTTTCAAACTAAACTAAAACCATCATCAAGTCCTTCCTGTGTCAAAGCTTTTCCATGTTAGTTAAAAATCAAAAAGCAATAGCGATAGTCATTTTTCAAAACCTCTTAAAGACATAATTTATATTTCAATACAAAGGCCAAAAGATCTAAAACGTTTCAGAAATATGTACATCTGATGCTTCAACCGGATGAAGATGCTCAAAAAAGACAGAGTTGGTGTATTTGAATATGTGTCCAAGGTCCTCATTCGGTAGTTCTCATTTTGCTGTTGAGAAAGGTAAAAAGCACAATTATTATTTATAAAATGTTCCCATGTGCTGGTGTTCATACACAGTTTGCATCAGGCATATAAGGCACTGATACAGAAACAAATCGTAAGACTGGAAAGATACCATTGAATGAGAGGTTCATCTGATGAGGCATTGCCCTGGCTACTGTCTGATTTACCACTGGATAAAGATGATGTTGAAGACTTGGTATCTTGAGCATCTGGAAAATTAAGAAACAAAACATGTAAAATGCACATTGTTATATTCAGTGGTAAAATACTTTCTGTCAAAGTTTCTTTTGATTCAACTGATGACTTGTGCTGGATTCACACAGTTATTTCTGGCCCTAGTAGATATAACTTTTTGTAGTGAAAGAAAATCTATAGTCCTGAGTTTGAATCTGTGGTTCAGGGGTCAAAATGAACAGAACTCAATCAGAGACCATGTCAGTGTCAGAAATTTTCTGTGATAATCATGAAGTATGGTTGCCATTTTATGGAGCGAAAATAGTCTCAAAATATCTGTGCATGTGTAAAAGTATCTGTGTGTGTAATACTGTATTTATAACTCATGTAAGCATCTTTGTGTGTAACTTTGGTTAGTTATTTCTGTGAAACATAATTTGTAAACCATAAAAACAAAATAAACCAGCTCCTCCGCCTACAAATGTTGAAAAAGTACGCACGAATCGGCAGATACACACACACACAAAACTGCACTTAGATTTTTGCTCTGAGTCTAGTGTTGTTAACGTTCCTCACTGTCCTTGTGCTGAAGTGGCAAATACGTTAGTTCGATGGAAAACGGTATATCTCAGCACTTCCTTATAATATTCCAAAATTATTTATGGAGATATTGTGCATTTTTGAGCGGTACAGGAGACCTTGGACGCAGGCCAGAAAAACAGGCAGGCAAACCAAGAAGCCGCAGCGTCCTTGTGGTTCACTGCCCTCTGAAGTAAGTAGAAGTGAAACCTGCAGGCTTTGCTCTCCGATTATAATGAGACATCGAGTAATTATAAATAATTTCAGATTATGTTTTATATGTCTGGTACTCTGCCCTCCTCATATGTTTCTGTTAGCAGGAGCTAATGTTTATGAGGGCTATGCTACTTTAGCTGTTCGTAGCTAAGTCCATGTATTTTAGTACCACACTCAGCACAGTGAGAGTCTATCTTCAGTCTTAATTTCAACCCAGGTTGATCTAGTTTTATGATGCTGAAGCCGGAAAACATCTTCAGGAGATTATGGCAGTTATGAATGTTGGTCACTGTCACTGAAACCGTATTTTGTTGCTTCAGCAGAAGGTAGACTTGGACCTGCAGGAACATCGTCTGCTGCTAGACTTTATTTGGCAGAACAAACTGAAAGGTACTTCATTTATGTTGACTTCTCAACATATTTAAGGATTTAGTCTAAAGTTCACACAGAAGCCTGTCACAATAATCAATAAATCAATTAATCGGAAGATAGATTAAAACAAACTCAATCATTTCTATTGGCCTGATTTATCGTTTATCAATTTTTTCTCTCTTTCATAAATCCCAATATTCTCTCATTTTATTTCACTCTATCACAACAGTAAAAATAATGAGGTTTATTCATTTTGAATCAAATTTAGCTGACTTTGAGTCGAGTGTTTCTGGTGTTTTTTGTTTGATAATTTAGTTTTATGGACCTCAGTCTAAAACTATATCGCTTTTAGATCATAAAGTCTTCTTGGTCTAAATCTAGTGAAGTTTATGGATCTAAATCAAAGCTGCATGAATACATGGCATCGACTCGTCTCTAAAACAGGTTTATATATCAAGGCTAATTCTCACTGGGTAAAGAACAACGATAAGAAAACAGGAAATAAAGACACAATATCCATTTCTCACCTTTATACTTCTTGAAAAGAATGAATCCAATAAAGCCACCAATAAGTGAAACCATGGCAACAGCAACGGCAACAGCAAAGGTGATGATCATAGTGTTGATTTTCACTGTTGAGAAGAAAAAACATGATGTAGAGTAAAAGTTTTGTTTATCCTTTTCATCCCATTTTGTTCAAACACTATAGCTGCGTTTTAGCTTTGTTCATCTGTTGCTTGTTCTGATTTACTTCAAGTTCCCACAACAGTTCGACGTTAATTCAAGAATAATACACAGAGTTTTTGCACATTTTATAAAGAAGCTAATTAAATTAATACAGTGAATGGTTACACAAAGTCAAACAAAAACCTCAAAAATAATAAAACAGAAACGTTTAGTTAAAAACAGGTTTTGATTAACAATAAAAGAAACTCAAACAACTGAAGAAGATTGTAATTTAGGAAAATCACTAAAACTGAATGTGAATCTAAAGACACAAGAAAACAGACAGAACATTGTATTAAGTATATATTTGTCTATACATACACAAGACAAGTGATACAAACTACTGACATTCATTGGTCCTGATCCTTGTTTTCTCCAGTCTGTGGTTCATGTCATCATCGACTCCAGAGAGCTGAAACACACATTCATACTTGCTCCAGTCTCCAGCTGGAACAGATGACAGATCGATGCCAACACTCATCTGGAAGGTCCCATCATTGTTGGGGAGACTCTCTCCTTTAGTCACACCATCATGAATCTCCTCTCCATCTTTCCTCCAGAACATTTCAGCTCTGTTAGGATAGAAACCCGTAGCGAAGCAGCTGATTGGAGAGGAGGACGACTTCTGGAGGAAAGAAACTGACGGACGATCTAGAGATGGAGAAATATAATTAAATATAATCTGTTCATAATGACTCATGTTTAATGAAAAGTAAATTTATTGAAACATGTCGAGCTGAAGAAAACCCTCATAATATAATCCTACAGACAAAATGTTGTGAATAGATTGGTATAAATATATACATATATATATATATATATTTGGTTCCCGGTCAGGGAACCAAAGCTGACTGGATAGCTCAATAGATAAGGCATCAGTACATCACCCGAGAGGGCGGGGTTCGAATCCAGTCTGGGTCCTTAGGCAAGACCCTTCAAGCTACTGCCTACCTCATACCATGAGAGATACTAAGTTGCATAACATGCCGGCTCAGACGTCGCCCGGCCAAACAAGGTCTGCGTCAGGTGTTGGGGAACCAGAGCACCTTGATGACAAATGGGCTACTGGAACAAGACGGAAATGGGCGAGAGATGAAAATGTGGATCTGTTGGAATGCTACAACTCAAGTAACCCTAGTCAGAGAGGTTACATGCAAAGACTGGGGAAGGAATGGTTACTTCGACATCCCCAGTCAACACTAAGCGCTAAACAACTAGTAGCTCAGTGTTCCAACATCCGCAAACGGCAACTGCTATCACAACTTGAGATTGACGAGATACAACACAAATGCTACGGCAAAAGGGAGGAACCCGGATGTCAGAACTGTGGGGACTTAACTGCAAGTCCCCACCCAGTGAGGGGATACACGGCCCCATTGAGCGAATCAGAGCTGAACGAGACAGCTGCTCCCCGGCGCCAATTACAACGGCTGAGTGAAGTACCATCAGAAAGTCTCATTGAGAATGTGAATTGAGAACAATCCCTACCACTACCATAACAGAAACCAATGAGCTGATCTACAACTCAGCATCAGTGATCCTTGAAATAATCCAGGAGGACCCATCAAAGGGCCCAGTCCCACCCAACTACTGACCAATAACCTGCCTCTCCACAACCTGGAAGCTCATGTCAGGCATCATAGCGGCCAACATAAACACATGAGCATGGCACAGAAAGGTATCGGTGTAAATAGCAGAGGAGCCAAACACCAACTCCTCGTAGACCGCACAGTTGCCCGAGACTGCAAAACCCGACACACCAACCTGTGCATGGCTTGGATTGATTACAAGAAAGCCTATGACTCAATGCCGCATACTTGGATCATTGAATGCTTACAGATGTATAACATCAACAGGACTCTGAGAGCCTTCATTGCAAACTCAATGAGGCTGTGGTAAACCACCCTTGAAGCCAACTGCAAACCACTTGCACAAGTGTCCATCAAATGTGGCATATACCAAGGAGATGCTCTGACCCCCTCAGCCAAATTATCAACAAGACTGGCTACGGATACCGACTCAAAAATGGGGCCAACATCAGTCACCTTCTCTACATGGATGACATCAAGCTGTACGCCAAGAGTGAACGAGACATCGACTCACTGATCCACACCACCAGGATCTACAGCACGGACATTGGGATGTCATTCGGACTAGAGAAGTGTGGTCGGCTGATCACAAAGAGGGGGAAGGTCATCCGCACAGAAGGGGTCTCACTCCCAGAAGGAACAATAGCAGACATAGAGGACAGTTACAAGTACCTTGGTATACAACAAGCAAATGGCAACTTCGATGAGGCCACAAGGAAAGGAGCCACAGCTAAATACCTCCAACGAATAAGGCAAGTCCTGAGAAGCCAGCTCAATGGCAAGAACAAAATCCGTGCGATAAACAGCTATGCCCTGCCAGTAATCAGATACCCTGCTGGAATAATTAGCTGGCCAAAGGAGGAGATAAAAGCCACAGATATTAAGACTAGAAAGCTACTAACAATGCATGGAGGGTTCCATCCCAAATCCAGCACCCTGAGACTGAACACGAGCCGCAAGGAAGGAGGCAGAGGACTAAGTGTGAGAACCACTGTCCAGGATGAAACAACTAAGATCCATAAATACATCAGGGACAAAGCCTCAACAGACAATGTGCTCAGTGAATGTCTCAGACAACAGGGAACGGAGGTTGAGGTGCCAGAGATACCATCATGGGAGGACAAACCCCTACATGGGATGTACCACCAGCAAATAACCCAAGTGGCTGATATCAGTAAATCCTACCAATGGCTGGAAAAAGCTGGACTCAAGGACAGCACAGAGGCCCTCATCCTGGCCGCCCAGGAACAGGCCCTAAACACCAGAGCAATAGAGGCCCAGATCTACCACACCAGACAAGACCCAAGGTGTAGGTTGTGCAAGGAGGCCCCTGAGACAGTCCAGCACATAACAGCAGGGTGCAAGATACTGGCAGGGAAAGCGAACATGGAACGACATAACCAAGTGGCGGGCATAGTGTACAGAAACATCTGTGCAGAATATGGACTGGAAACCCCGAGATCAAAGTGGGAAACACCCCCAAAGGTGGTGGAGAACGCCAGAGCTAAGATCCTGTGGGACTTCCAGATCCAGACAGACAGAATGGTAATGGCGAACCAACCAGACATTGTCGTAGTGGATAAACAACAGAGGAAAGCCGTTGTGGTAGATGTAGCAATACCAAACGATTGCAACATCAGGAAAAAGGAGCACGAGAAACTAGAGAAATACCAGGGCCTCAGGGAGGAACTGGAGAGGGCCTGGAAGGTGAAGACCACAGTGGTGCCTGTGGCCATCGGGGCCCTCGGGGCAGTCACCCCCAAACTGGATCAATGGCTACAACAGATCCCAGGAACAACATCAGACATCTCAGTCCAGAAATGTGCAGTCCTTGGCACAGGCAAGACACTGCGCAGGACCCTCAAGCTCCCAGGCCTCTGGTAGAGGACCCGAGCTCAGAGGATAAGAACCACCCGCGGTGGGTGAGAAGGGAATTTTGAATTTTTATTTTTATATATATATAAACAATTTGTTTAAAAGAACAAAAAGTTCAATGGGATGTAAAAACATATTTTTTCATAAGCTACCATATTAACTTAGCTTGTTCTATCAGTTGTTAATTTGTCTCAACCAACAGATTTCTTGTTTCCTGAAAACTTCCTCTATTAACTGCCTCATAGTTACCATAATTAGACTACAGTATAGTTTTGTTGTGTAAATGCAAAATACAGTTCAATCCCATAATTTCCTTTTTTTTTTTTTAATTCTTTAGTTGTTCTATATGACCCCTAAAAATATCCTATTACTAACAATAATGTTTTTTATGCATCTTTTACGAAGTCAGAATGTTCTGCTGGAAAACCAAATAATTGGGGCCGTAGACATTATTTTTCTAAAACTGACCAAACATCCTATAAAACTAGAGCTTCCCTTTTCCTGCTGCTAAGAGTCGTTCCATTCAGTTTCACTTTTTATTTAAAGCACCGATTCAGAGCTTGTCATCTCAAGACACGTCACAATATAAAAAACAACAATTTCCATTTATCTGACAAACAGTTTTATACGTCTTTTATTTAAAGGTCTGATTGACTCTACTGTCCCTTTTTTGAGAGTCAGACAGGAAACACTGTGAGAGAGGGACGACATGGGGCAAAGGTCACCAGGCCGGGAATTGAACCTGCGATGGCCACATTAAGGACTAAAGCCTCCTTATGTGGATTGTGCTTAAACCCTGAGCCACAACAACCTTTATGTGTCTATTTTAAAAAGAAAAGTTTGCATGATAATAAATGCCTCATTTAACATGATTAAGCCATTTGATTTTCAAACAAAGCACCAATTTTTACAGGTAAAAAAGTTACACACAGATCTTCTGCTTATTAAAAATAGTTTTGTTCAACATTCATCAACTCACTTCTTGGTGCCGACCTGTTTAGTATTTTCGTGGAAGAAATTGCATTTCTTCTGGAGACTGACCGTTCACCACAGCTATAAATACAAAAAGCCTGTTAATAAATGTTCTGTTACAAGCCAATGTAAAATATACAGAAAGTATCTCCAGTAACATAAGATAGAAATACTTTCAGAAAATACAGATAGCGAGTGTCTTTACTTGTTTACTTACGAGAAGGTGGACGTTTGGCTGCAACAGAAAAAAATAAGAGCAACTTTAGACCTTGCCTTCAAAATACAACTTTCTTTTCTGCTTTATTTTTACAGATTTTACACAGTGGCCATTTTTAGATGAAAATACATCTAAGCAAATAATTCAGTACTAATTTAACTGGGCTAAATGTAGTAGTTATGTGATTTAAAGTGAGACATTTTTGAACATTTTGAATCAGTTTTAGTCTTAAAAAGTAATTAGTCTCTCAGACTCAGGGCTCCTAAGTTACTGTCCCAAGTCCTCCAACCAGATAAGCCACAGAATATTATAATAGTTCAATGAATATATTGTGCATAGTTACTTTGAAAAAGCAACTTTAATCAGATTACTGATTACTCCTTCAAAAAAGTAACTTTATGATAGTAACATCAACAATGTATATGGTTGAACTGAACGGGAGATTGTTTAATGGTTACAACAATACAAAACCATTGAAGTAATTTGTGTGTTTCTATTTCCTGGAAAATTTTAAAGCCCCCTTTCCGCCCCCAGCCTCCGGGTTGTGCGATACGGGCCTGAGTTTGGTTTCAGATCCCAACGCACAGATCTCTTCCTGATGCTCCACAATTCAGATGGCTGCTGCACAGATTTGTAACATTAATCTTAATATTAATAATTATAATGGCGTTTAGTTACACAACTTTACTGCACATTAACAGTGCAGTAAACTGTTTTCACGTTTACTGCACTGTTCATATCAGTGTTGATGTTTGCCGTTTTCTGGAGCAACGTGAAGCTTGATGTCATTCACAGCAAATATATTAACTTGACATTAACAAAGACACAGCGGGACGGATCATCCGGGAAATGATGGACAGGGAGAGCCTGACTAGAACTACCTTAATGACGGACAAATTCTGGGGTTTATTATGAGTCTCTAATTATTTCCAAGCCCAAATGAGCAACTTCACGTTCAAAAACGAGTCCAAAAAGGCGAAACCCGCAACTCATTAAATTTGCAAGCGAATTAAAAAAAAAAAAAACGAGATCAAAGCCACTTATAATAATCAGACGTGATGACAGGAATTCAAAATAATTCCAGTTTTTCTACCAACAAAATGCGCATTTCCCTCCATTGTTTACATTTCTGTTGCTGATATTGTCGCATAGAGATGTCGGTCACTTGACAAGACACATAGAGGAAATACAATTAAATAACAAAAGAAGACAGTAACACAATAGTAACGCAAAGTGATTTTGAAAAGTAACTGCAGTCTGATTACTGGATTTGAAATAGCAACATGTTAGATTACTCGTTACTGAAAAAAGTGGTCAGACATTACAAACTGACAACACTGGTGATTATTATGATCTTAATGTTGTGGCTAAATTGAGAATTTTTTTCCACATAGAAAGAATCCATTTCTCAGATTTTTTTTTGAACGCTGAATAATTTCTGTTTGCAACAAACTTGGTCACAGAAGAGACGCTGCTCTATGAGTCATTTCTGGGTTTTCTTTTTGGGGGCGGGGGGCGGGGGGCGGAGGGGGGGAGAGTTTACAAAATTACAATTCTTGCCAATTAACTGACATTTGTACTTTTATGAAAACAAACTAAACTTCATCTCTGGTGACATCAAACAGCAGCATGTTTCAGCTACACTTTTAATTCCAGTTCAGTTCAAATAACATTTTATCATGAACTTACAAGCATTCAATACATTTTTGGTTCAAATATAAAAAAAATAATAATAATTTCTTGCACACTGATATTATTGCCATAATAGCATATAACTGGTTCATACTGAATCAAATGAGGCTGTTGCTGAGCTCAAATGTTCTGGTATTTTTCAATGATTTACAGATTTTTTATGAACTTAAATCTAATTTTCAACCACTTAAAGCAGAAAGTCTTGCCTGGTTTATGCACAGATGAAATGGCTCTAAACTCCACATGGATGCAACATTGACTCATGTCTAAATTAGGTCGATACACTGCTCAAAAATATAAAGGGAACACTGAAATAACACATCCTAGATCTGAATGAATGAAATATTCTCATTGAATACTTTGTCCTGTACAAAGTTGAATGTGCTGACAACAAAATCATTGTTGATTGTCAATCAGTGTTGCTTCCTAACTGGACAGTTTGATTTCACAGAAGTTTGATGTACTTGGAGTTATATTGTGTTGTTTGAGTGTTCCCTTTATTTTTTTGAGCAGTATATATATATATATATATATATATATAGCTCTGGAAAAAATGAAGAGCCCTCTGGACTGAACTCCATTGAAAACCTGTGTATTCCACCATATATTCTGATATATTCTGAACTCTTCCTGAATTAAAACATTAGTATTGTTCATTTTATCATTCTATATGAATGCACTTGTTTCTTTGCTCTATTTGAGTTCTGGAAAAGATGCATCTTTTTTATTATTTTGACCAATTATCATTTTCTGAAAATAAATATTTTGCTTGGAATTTTGGAGACATGTTGTCTGTAGTTCAGAGAATAAAAGAAAAATGTTCATTTTACTCAAACATTTACCTATAAACAGTAACATCAGAAAAAAATATCATTTTGAAGTGGTATCTTAGTTTTTTCCAGAGCTGTATATTTTTAGGCTCAGATTAAAATATGAAATAACACAAACAAAATATGGTTGATTTCTCACCGTTTTTCATGCGATAAATTATTGCACCCAGAACAGCAACTACAACAATTAAAACCAATGCTAGTAGAGTAGCTATGATAAAAGGGAGATCCAGCATTGGCTCTTCTGTGGAAAAGAAAGAAATAAAAATATGCATATTAAATATCCATGTGCTAAAATTAACAGTAACAAAGATTAAGACTATTGTATGTTGCTTAGCTGTTGGTAATTTACTCTTACTATACTATAATTATGTAACTATTTTGTCTTGGGTTTACATTTGATGTGATCTGTGACACACAGGAACTTGTGATGCTAATCTAGAAGTCAAAAGACTCGCAATAAAAGAAACATAAAAAAATATATATTTCTGATTTCATTTATGAAAATATAAAAAACTCCAGCAAGTCGCTACAGCTTATTTTCCAAAAACATTTCCCACTTCTCATTTTATTCTCACCTTCTTTGTTGGTCCTGATTTTTGATTTCTCCAGTCTGGTGACAATGTCACACTTGAATCCAGAGAGAATAAACACACATTCATACTTTGTCCAGTCTTCAGGTGGAACAGATGAAAGATCTAAATCAACGCTCATCTGGAAGGTTCTGTCATTATTGGGAAGGATTTCTCCTTTATTCACACCATCATGAATCTCCTCTTCCCCTCTCCTCCAGAACATCTCAGCTCTGCTGGGATAGAAACCTGTAGCGAAGCAGCAGACCGGAGAGGATGGAGATGTCTGGAGGAAAGACACCGAGGGACCATCTGAGGAGAAAAATAGAAATATTCCAATGACTCAACCACCTATTTTGAATAATGCAGTTAATTCTATTCATGTTTTTACAAAAATCAAAAATAGAGGAGATACACATAAAAAAAACAACAACAGTGAAGCTTGATGAAAAAGGAAGTCCTCATAATCCTGGACTTGAAAACATTTTCTAATTTCTAAGATTTAGAGCTGAAAATGCTGGAAAACACAAATAAAGACCAAAACACAATCCTACGTATAGAAAATGGACCAGAAACAGAGACAAATTGTGAAATGTATAACAATGCTATAAAAAACTTTGATAAAAAAAAAAAAAAAACTATAAAATTGATTTAAAAATGTGCAGAAAACTGTTGTTCAACCTGTTCTCAGCAGAGAGTTCTTCCCATAATCCAAATACTTTTTCAGCCAATTAGGACAAGTTTGGGTGATGTAGTTCTTTGTCTTTGCCGTCTTTATTTTGTCGTTGTCCCATTTGTTTTTGGTGATTAAAGCCTGATGTACTGGAGCAGACCAGCTCTCTGATTTCAGGTCAAATGCGATGAAGTCCTCTCCATCATAACCAAAGTTTTCCCAACCTTCAACTTCTTTATATTCATCATCAAACTCACAGCCATACATATTCTGGAAGATATGAACACCTGAGAAACAGAAACCACAGTAAATGTTTCAGTGACTGTGTGAATGTTGCTTATAGGAGAAAGGGTTTAGAGTGCAAGCAAGTTTGTTTCTCTCATCAGTTTAAAAGCTAAATTTACAGCAAACATTACAGAAAGAATCTAAATTATAAGGCATCTTGTAAACAAATGTACGTTTGCATTTTCTTTGAGTGCTTTTTCTTATGTTTAACCAGAGAATATCAATGATTAAAACACATTTTCAGTTTCAGTATAAATAACCAGGATATGTTGCAGCCTTAAGGTTTTAATTTCACTCCTGATAAAATAAAACAACTGAAACATTGTGGGACATGAAGCCTGGCAGCAAAAAGCAATGAAATATCCTGACGAACCTCCAGTTTGGTTGAATCGTTTCTTTGCAGCTTCAATGCTGTTGATGAAGGACTTCTGGGTTCTTGATAACTCATGTTTCTGAAAGTCCCAGTAATGGAGATCATCCTGTGTGACTTTCTTCATCCAGTCCTGTTTGGGAATCACTTTCTTAATGCTGCTGTCATAATACATGAACTCATTTCCATCAACCAGACCAACAGCCACAAACTCTGGAAAGTTATGAATTCCTGATGACGCAGTATAAATATACTGCAGAGAATGACGCCCTGGAAAGTAACATAATATTGTGATTTTAATTTTCAGATTTACACACAAATACAAACAAAACCAGCATTGGATCTATGCAGGGAAAGGGAGGAACAGTAGATCTTCTCAGTTTTTGGTAATATTACCTCTAAAGTGCGACTTGTACTGTTTTGGGTTTCCTTTGAAAAGCTTCTCACCATATTTAGTTCTGGCCCATTGGGCCTGACAGAACAAGTGTAACTCAGTCGGGTTTAAAGGCTGCATCACCTGGACACGTCTTTTCAGATCCGCCCACAAATATTCTCTAGGATTAATATCAGGGCTTTTATTTAGGACCAAAACTGACAGAATTAAAAATAAAAGCATTAATGGCCCAGTAAATAAATCAATATTCCTATTCAATCAATAATTTCAAAATTATGAAATAATAGGAGAATTTTGCCTCATGTTTTATAATTTAATTGAGCTTCATATTTTTTCAGCTTAGTGTCAACAAAAGACATATTTCACATATATTTGTTTTTGTTTTTACTTATATATTAATACATAAATATACATGTTTTACCACATGAACTATGAAATATTTAATTAAATTATGAAATATCTAGATTTTAAAATGAAATCAATACATTTAATTTACCAACATTAATGAAGATACTCCGTTCAGGTTATGCTGAAACAGTTACTGGACTATTTTCATTATTTAAAATCATATTTTCATTCATGAGAAATAAAACTTTTCTATTTAATCTTGACCAAAGTCAAAGTAACACAACACTGTTTGACCTTTGACATTAGAGCTGCTTTCATTTTGTTTCCAGCATTTCAAATGAAGTGTAGAAGTTCATCTTTTAACTGGGACTGAATGATAAGAGCAAATAAAATATTGATCACTAAACCAATATGTATAACAAATTCATGCCTCATTTGTGTATTTTTAAGTGGATTTTGTAAGATTATGGTGATGTATTTCAATCAGTTTTTTCTACAGTCAAAAGCATTTCAGCAAAACTAAATTGTCTTTCGACATTTTTATTTTATAAAACTAGGATCTAAATGATGGGAAATAAAATATCATTCTCTTGTTTTGGGAAAGGAAATTTTCCTCCCTTGACATCAAAACATGTCCTAGAAATTCTTAATTTCAGAAATAGAATTATAAATTATATTTTAGAACTGAAGGAAATCTGTAAATTGCACCTGCTCAATCAGCGTTCCAGTCTTTACAAAGTATCATTTCTGTTTTCTGGACTTGAATGTAAGGATCATGTCTGAATGATCTTTATTCCTGTCATAGCAAACTGCTGGTGGCAGTCAAGAAAAAACTGCCACCAGCAGTTTTTTCTGACTGCTTATAAAAGCAGTCAGTCAAAACTGACTGCTTTTATAAGCAGTCAGTTTTGATATTCCACTATGCAAAATGTTGTGGGTAACAATTCAGATTGGTACTTATGCTAACTTACAGAAATAAAAAGTGAGCTAAAAATAGAATATTAGTCTGATACAAATAAAATAACTTGAATATTATTCAGGAAGTGTTTATTAGAACCTTGGCTTAATAAACCTTTATTAGGTTCAAGGTGCATTTGAAAGCACCACGAGTTTATCTCTCTGGACCGTAAATGTTGCGTAGAATCGCAGCAGAACAGAACCGGAGAGAATAAATCTTTCTACTGAAACTCTCCACAACACTATAGACTGGTAAACTCATTAGAGTTCATTACAATATAATCTGTACAATGTAGCAGAGCGAAATGTTTCTATTGTGGAAAAAAAAAACAACTTGATGCATTGACTAATCCTAAATAAATAAACGAAAATATTACATTCGATTAAAATTAATTGGATTTTTAAAGAAAACTATCTAAGAAAGTGTTTTTATTTGGAAACAATCATTTTTCTCAAAAAGAGTTAAATATTAGAGACACATCTCAAAACTGCACAAGTTGTGAGGCTAAACATATTTATTTCTGACTCACCTGATATTGTGCTTTGTATTCCCTGAAAAACCAGGAAAATAGACCAGATTCTCATTTTAGCCTTTTCACAGCTACATTTTTATAATTTATCATTTATAACTTCCCTCCTCTTCCCTTCTGAAGAAACTCTGGAAAGACGGATGAACAGTTGGGAACATAAAGTTCACCTGTCCAAGGAACCAATGAGGGAACGCAGGTCATCAACGTCACTCACCTGGTTATACAACATGGTGACGTTTTTAATGATGGTGACAGTAAATCCTGACTGTTTTCTGATGTTTGGAAGAGCTAGAAGAAGATGACATTATCACAAATTTGGGGATCTTTCCTTTTTTTTGCTTTATCATGAATATTGGAGGAAGAGTTATTTTTGTTTTATTTCTGTTTGGCTTGAACATAATAATACTAGCTAGAAAACAGTTTGAAGAGGAAAATGTTGACTACCCTAACTTTAGCCCAAACCCTAACCCTTATCTTTATAAGTTATAGCCTGCTAAAAAACCTAAACAGTTAATTTATGCTTTACACATTATAATTACTAAAAGTTATTAACAGCAATCCAAGCAGAAGAAGAACATGTGAACATAAGTAGCACTATAATGCTTAGCCAGTTATCATTAGCGTGTCTCTGTTTTCCTGCAGTTTTTCTCTAGTTTCCCATTTTAACTTGTCCCTGATGTTTGTTTTCAGTTTATCACTGTGAGTTTATGAGTGACTGGATGAACTGTAACTCAGATCTGCTCACACCTTTGGACTATAAACTGAGTAGCAGTTACCAAAGGTCCTTCTGTTGACACTAAAGCATAAAACACATGCACACGCACACATGCACACACGCACTGTAAAACACATACAAATGAGTGTCGACAGTGGAGATCCAGGTTTTGTGCATAATAACAGCAGATTCAGCAGAAACAGTCTGTCTGCAGGAAGTTTGTGAAAGTGAAAATGATTTGTTTTCCTCTGTAGCTCTTGAGAATTTGTCTTTATTTGTCTTTTTCATCCCCTGTCTGTTATTAAAGTCCACAAGCTGGACCTGACTCCTCCCTGATATACTTCTTACCTACATCTTATCTTTCTTTGATCACCAGCTTCTCTGTTCACTTTATGTACAGGTCAGAAATTTTTCCTGTCTGTTTCAGCAGCTCTCATCTTTCTGTCTTCCTCTGTCTCATGAATATTGTTTGGATTTATCTACCATCTCTGCTCTGCTTCCTGTATTAATATTTTTTTCCACTTGGTTGTAAATCTGCCTCTAGTTTCTGAGATCAGAATCATTTAGTTTCTAGGAGCTAATATTATTACTAGTGTTGTTATGCTGTTATAATTTGACAGTTTGTGTTTTTTCTTATCCTGTTTTATCTTGCAGTCGTCATCATCATCTGGAACATCACAGCATCTTTATTTACACTATAATTGTTGCAGAACATCAGGTTTTCTGTTGTAATCCAGAATATAATCTAACATATAGAGCGTTTCACTATTGCTGTATTCAGCCAATCACTAACACAAAAGTGAAAGTTCACACACAAATACGTAGGTTGGTGGGCAACTGTAGCTTAAGTGCCTTGCCCAGGAGCACATCAACATGTTACTGGAGGATGCTAGAGTCAAATCCTCAAGTTTTTCTTCTTCTATATACAGAACCACGATCTCCATTATAATGCCAATTAGTGATCTTAAGAAACCCTCATCAACAGCATAATGGAGTCTTTGCTGATCTGAGACGATGTTGAGTAAAATCAATAGATTCCTCTGTTGGATCTGATAAGAAAACAATTTCAGCAGATGGATCCATTTCCATAGGACAGAGAAATTCAATAAGAGTCAGAGCTGATTGAAAATTAAATCACCTGTTTACATTTTATTATACACAAAGTGTTTTACAATGAAAAAGAATGAAAACACAAAAACATCATAGGGATAAAAACAGAGGATAAAACTTGATGCAATCAGTCTGAACTAAGAGTGAACATAAACATTATAACAATTTCTATATTTGATTTTTTTTAGGACTCTAAACAGTCTCCATTTCCTAAAATGGTAATAAGTATTCTTCATGATAAATCATAAATTTAGGCTAACTAAAGCGTTTAGAAACATTTTATTGACTGAAAATAAAAAATAAGGACGCACAGATTTATCAGCCATCCGATTTATCTGAGCTGATTTCCTTAATTCAGCCGACACTCACATGTGAAGTCAGTTTTATCCCTGATCTGATCTAAAATCAACCTCTGTCCTCTGCTGCTCTCCAGATTCACCAGGCCATGTCTGCATGTTGCAGTTATCGATAGTCACCCCATTGCTGCCAACTCAGAAACTTTCTTGCTATATTTACCAACATTTTAGAAAAACATAAAGGTATCAGCAAAAATCGGAATCGGCCAGTCTGGTTTTTAAAGGTCGGTAAGCATCAGAAAGTATTCAGTCGTTATAGTGCTTAAATGAAGCCGAATAAAAAACCCAAAACAACAAACAAAAGAGGCTCAGAGGTTCCAATAAACATTTAACAAAATGTTTTCTAATCAAACCATAAAACTTTTATAATTTAAATAAAAGTACCACCTGATCATAAACTTGACATTTCTTTATCAGAATGGAAATATTTTAAAAACATGACAGCAGAATAAATCGGATGCAGAGACTCAAGAAAACATGGTAGCACCGTTGCCTGGCAGCAAGAAGGTCCTGGGTTCGATTCCTGGCCTGAGGTCGCTGTGTTCTCACACTCTGTTTCAGCACTCGCCTTTTTATTAACACAGCAGGAGTCACAGAATGTGGGAGAGTAATAAATAAAAAGAAGGGACGCTATGCTGATAATAAGGAAGAAGAAACACAGAAACTACGTCCTGTAAGGAATATTCTGGTAGATAGAGGAGCAGCTGCAGAAATCATCTTCTAGGTTTAACACGGTTCAACAAATTCCTCCTCTCTGGGGGGAGAACACTAAACGTTTAAATGAAAAACAAACTAACTAATACTGTAAGAATGATAATAAAACATAATTATTGTAACACTGTGTCTCTCGTCCTGAACCTTAGCTTTTCCCCACTCGGGAAAAGGATGTTAGAAAATGGATGGACTCAAGAAAACTCTTATTTTGGTGCCTTGGTGTCCAAAGTCTTCATTTCTTTCTTTTGCTGTTGAGACAGACACATAAGCAGGAATTTTATTTGTTCAATGTTTCTATGTTTTATGTTGAAACAATGCTGGCACACGATGCACGGAAAGAGAAAAGAGTTTTCGGACTGGGACTTTACCGCTGCAGCAGGATGAGGTTCTGCCTCAGTGTCTGACCTGTTAATAATGAAGCCTCTGGCTGCCTGGAGAACCTATAACATTAACATTGTGTTTAAAGAACATTTTTATTGTTTTTCAGGTTCTTTGACAAAGTTCACATTGTTACTAATCAGTTCCACTAAAAAGACTTTAGTGAAACTGAATCTCTGAGCTTAGTGGGCTGTGATCGTTCAGCAGAGACACAACACAGATTTATTTATCTCTCAAAAACAAACCGCATTAAAAATATCAGTGTTAAATATCAAACTTTGAAAACTTTGTGCTCTACACACATCTAATTCATACTGCCACCACTGTCTACCTTCATTTTCATTTTCTGACTCAAATAATGAAATTGCAAACATTTATAATGAGCTCTTTAAGCTTGCTTAATTATTTCCTTTGTGGTTTGGCTGCAGCAGCAACTCATACAGCCTGTAACTCCTATTGTTACAGGAGTTATCAGGATTTTATTTTGTCCAGTTGTACAGTGTGATTAGACAAACATCACATAAAGGCCAGAGGAAACTGCAACGTTAGACAAAGAGGAAGAAAATGTGATCAAACATTTAAATACTTACTGACAGCAACAGATTAAATAATTTTTAATTAGCTCCATTCTGTTCACGAACTATACAAATAAGGTATTAAGTAATTAGTAACTCTAATGTGACTTTATATTTCACATATATTCATCAAATGTCCTGCTAAAAACATAACTTACTATTCAACAGTAAGATACAGACAGCAAGTAAAAAGAAAACTGTGGTTCTGGTTCCGATGCTTGAAAAAGCCTCATTAATCTGTTCAAACAATCATGCAAGTAAACACATGATGTGAACGTCCAACCATCATTCCTCCGAGAGAAGAGACGAGTTCTGTCATTATTCTGGCCTTTAGCAAAATGATTTTGGTAATTTGTAACTGACCTCAGCAAGAGAGATTTGATCTGATTTAACTTCCAACAGTGAGAATAAAAGCAAGTATGTTGTTTTATTCTGTGCATGTTTGAGCATCAGACAGAGGTTTGGTTTGGAAATTACAGTTCCTGCTGATCCCCTGATATTTGTACTTTCACAATAACCAGCTGAACTTTCTCTGCTCAAATGTTACATTTTATTTTGAAATGCATGTTTTCACCTTCCAGTTCAGTGCAACTAATATCTCATCATAATTACCAATATTCTCTCACTTTATTTCACTCTATCACAACAGTAAGAATAATGAAGTTTATTCATTTTCAATAACATTAAGCTGTCTTTGAGTCGAGTGTTTCTGACCTTTTTTGTTTGATAATTTACAGTTTTATGGAGCTGAGTCTAAAACTATATCGCTTTTAGATCATAAAGTCTCGCTTGTGAAGTTTATGGATCTAAATCAAAGCTGCATGTATGGCAGTGACTCGTCTCTAAAACAGGTTTATATAACATTTAATCAAGACTAATTCTCACTGGGTAAAGAACAACAATTAAAACGCAGGAAATAAAGACACAATATCCATTTCTCACCTTTATACTTCTTGTAAAGAAGAATAAAGCCACCAGTGAGGCAAAGGAAAACCACGGCAACAGCAACAGCAACGGCAACGGCAACAGCAAAGGCAAAGGTGATGATCACAGTTTTGATTTTCACTGTTGAGAAGAAAAAACATGATGTAGAGTAAAAGTTTCGTTAATCCTTTTCATCCCATTTTGTTCAAACACTATAGCTGCATTTTAGCTTTGTTCATCTGTTGCTTGTTCTGATTCACTTCAAGTTCCCACAACAGTTCGACGTTAATTCAATAATAATACACAGAGTTTTTGCACATTTTATAAAGAAGATAATTAAATTAATACAGTGAATGGTTACACAAAGTCAAACAAAAACCTCCAAAATAATAAAACAGAAACGTTTAGTTTTGATTAACAATAAAAGAAACTCAAACAACTGAAGAAGATTGTAATTTAGGAAAATCACTAAAACTGAATGTGAATCTAAAGACACAAGAAAAACAGACAGAACATTGTAATCAGTATATATTTATCTATACATGCACAAGACAAATGATACAAACTACTGACCTTCGTTGCTCCTGATTCTTGTTTTCTCCAGTGTGACGACGTCTCTCTCCTCTCCAGAAAGCAGAAACACACATTCGTACTTGGGCCAGTCTTCAGGTGGAACAGATTGCAGATAAATGTCGACACTCATCTGGAAAGTCCCATCATTGTTAGGGAGGATTTCTCCTTTTACCACGTCCCAATCAACCTCCTTCCCGTCTTTCCTCCAGAACATTTCTGCTGTGTTGGGATAGAAACCCGTAGCGAAGCAGCTGACTGGAGAGGAGGGATTCCTCTGGAGGAGAGAAACTGATGGAAGATCTGCAGAGTAAATAAAGAAAATATTTTTAAATCCTTCAGAAATTAAAACATAATTTGTTTGTAACTAATTTATTTAAACACATTTCGGTAAGTTGATTTCTGAACGAGGTTCTCTAATGTGGAAGGAAAATGATGATGATACAACAACGTAGTAAAAACTTGTTGCAAAATCCAAAAACTGCTTGGAAACAGTGATTGAGGCAAGTTAAACAAAACAAAGTTCACATATAAATGTATCAATGTATTTTAAGTAGTTGTGTATTTTATAACATTTTTCATATTATTTTGTAATACCTGTTTTCATCAGGGAGTTTCTCCCGTAGTTTAAATATTTCTTCAGCCACTCAGGACAAATCTGAGTAAAGTAGGATTTCTCATTCTTTACCAAAGCTGCATCACGATCCCATTTGTATTTGGTGATGACAGCTTGTGGTTTTGGAGCGATCCAGGATTGTGTCTGCAGGTCCAGAATGATGAAATCTTCTCCGTCATAACCAAACTGATTATAACCTTTGACCTCTGCAGTCTCATCATCCCACTCACAGCCGTACAGGCGCTGAACAACGTGAACGCCTGAGACAAAGAGACAAACTGTCAGGAAAACCAGTGACTTTACAACACGACCATTTGCTTCTAATGGAGTTATAGTGCAATAAGGCAGTTCAACAAAAACACTTTGAATTCAAACCGTGAGTTTGTGTTTATATCTCCAGAACACTGAAAGGTTTTTTTAAGTGGGGAATGTTTAGCTGCATCTACCTTTAGTTGTAATTAGGACAGGACTGTATATGTGACAATATATATTGTGACAATGTCACATGACTTATCTTTTAAGTCATTTCCTCTTATTTATATCCCCAGAACCAAACATGGAGAAGAATGGGGGAATTCTGGAGCATTTTCAGTCTGAAAGCAGGATTTCATGTTTTTTGTTCTCAAAACTTTTAAGACTTTTGCAGAACTTCATGTCTTTCTTCTTTAAACTTGTAATTCTGCTCTCTTCCAGTTTCACTGTGCTTTATCAAACCTTTCTCCTCTCACTCAAAACTTGTTTCTGCTTGAACCAAATCTCTGCTTGCTGCTCACACTGGAACAAAAAGTGCTGTTGCCTGGCAACCGCTAAGCCAATAGAATGAAAGTGTTTTACTGGGTGCGCTTGTTTCCTTTAAGTGTCTATGCCTGAGCAACCTGCACTGCCTATCTATCTATCTATCTATCTATCTATCTATCTATCTATCTATCTA
>VMRN01000326.1:42524-79228 GCA_010277015.1 Poeciliopsis turrubarensis
ATCTATCTATCTATCTATCTATCTATCTATCTATCTATCTATCTATCAGCTCAAACCTCCAGTTTGGTTGAAGCGCTGCTTTAAGATTTCAATGTTGGCTTTGAAGGCCTGCTGGGCTGCCATAAGGTTTCCAGTCTCTCTCTCCCAGTACAGCTGATCCATGTTCTCCCTCATCCAGTCCTGTTTGGGCTCTGCTCTGTTCATCACGCTGTCATAATGAACCATCTGAACATCATCGACCAGCCCAACAACCACAAACTGTGGGAAGTTTGGGACTTGAGAGGACGCAGTGTAGAAATACTTCAGAGAGTGAGAAACTGAAACAAGACAGTAAGATGAGAATTTACAACACAACAAAATATTTAAACATTTTTCACAAGTTAAACCAAGCAACATATGGAGTAATTATAACAACAGCCAAACTTTACATTGAAAGATCTTTCAGAAGGTTTTTAATCTTTTTGATCAATTTTGAGGGGTTTAGTTACTAAACATAAATTATTTTCTGGAATAAATATTTACTGTATTCAGTTTTAAACCCAAAACAAGATTTATTTAGTATTTTATATAATATTGATTATGTATTAATTCTCAGAGTTTTGTGGATGGAAACCCAAAAGGTTTGACCAAAGGCCTACAATTTAAAAGACAGTCATCGCTGACACTGAACAAATGAATATAAACCTTGGAATAAAGTTACAAAATGTTTTCTGGCATTTAGCAAATAGAAATAACTTTGATAATTCTAACTAAGCTAAAGAAAATTTGGGTCTGACTTAATTTCAGACAGTAAGAAAAATTTATATGTAAATATATTTAAACTGTTTATAAAAAGGCACAACACTGTTATCAGTATAATGTCTGGTGCTAAAGATTTTCCAAAAATAACTAATTATTCTGTTACAAATTAAAGTCACATTCAGTTTAGATTTTATTAAAAAAAATTTTTTTTTTTAAATAATGAACTGATACTGAAACTAAGAGAAAATCCTTGGTCACTATTGATGTAAGAAATAAACACATTCATTTTAAAACATTGCCTGTGGGATTAATAAAGTTCATTCATTCATTCATTCATTCATTCATTCATTCATTCATTCGGTACTCAATGTTCCTCAGTGAAACAATAAATTTACATTAATCCCATCTCTATTTGTATTATCTATAACTGGAGTTTAATATAAATGGTAATGAGGACAAAATCACGATGAGATCTTTTTTTGTTTGTTTGTTTTTACCGGAACAATTAAATATAATTTTCACAAAATGCTTTATAGGGTCAGAAAATATCCACAAAAATAAAAAATAAAAAAATCACTTCCTTCCTCATAAACAGTAAAATTCCAGCTCACTATCAGGAATCACCACAGAACAGCAGCAATGAATAATAAATAGAAAAATAACGGAGAGGAAGAGGAAGTTAAAGGTCTGTTTGTCTTTGAGTGTTTGATGAACCAGAAGTTAAGCGGAACTATTCGTTTTCTCTCTAAATATTTATAATATTCAAATAAAAGAAGATAAGTAAACTATTCTGCTGACTTACCAGCTGCAGTGCTGTGGATTCCCAGAAGAAACAAAAGGACAAAATTAGTCATTTTGTCCGCCAGACAGCAGCGGTTCTGCTTCTTTCATCCACACAGAAACAGTGGAAACGGATGTAAATATTAATCTGAACCAATGAAAAAATACCCGAACGATGACGTCACATAAATCCTGGCGAAATGAACCTCGTTCTCAAAATAAAACTAAAACCTCCTTTTATCACGTCATTACCTCAAACGTTGTTTTAATAATACCCGTAAATTTACTATTTATTTCTAACACTGCAAAAACTTTCTGTTATATTTTAGGTGAAGCTTAAAGGTAAAATAATGTCCTTATTGATTTATTTATCAAAGCTCCTCTCATGTCAAGTCTTGGATTTGAGAATAAATGTCAGAACAGCGGCAGGATTTTCTGAAATAATTGTTCAATACATACTTCTTTTTTTATTCAACTATACAGCAGCATTTCTATATTTTTCATAATAAAAATGCTCAACATTTCAAGGAGATAAATTTTAAATAACTGTAAGCCTCGTGGTTATTGAGTGATGATCCACTCCAGATCTACAGAACAAGAAAAGATGAGCACTACATAAATATAACTGATAAAACTTTACATAAGTGTAATACTTTTTTACAATTAAAGTGCAGATTCATTCACCTCTAAGCAATTAGTGAGAGTTAAGAAAAGAGGCTTTTTGTCTCAAGAAAACTAAACACCTGATAAAAGCACAGCCAAAGACAATCAGTCCTGTTTTAGTTGTAGTGAATTTAATTTAAATTATTTTTAATTACAATTATTTTCCCATTTGTTCAAAAGATAAAAATAAATTTTAAAAAGGCTCCACTTCTTTGACCAGATATTTCCAGGTTTTAAACATTTTAATTTATGAGCAGAATGTCTAAGACTTTCTATTGAGGCCCGAGAAGGGACTAAATAAATAAATATTAAATATAACATGAAATAAATAAATGTTTCATTAATTTTATCCGTCAAACCTGCCCATCAAAGTGGAGGAGCAAACATTGATCTGTTGATTCTTTTCTATTCTTTGACAATAGATGGCTTTTGTGATGAAACATTTTCATAAATGTCTCTGAGACTCTGAGACTTTACATTTAGCATTAGCAGATTATCCACCACACAGTCTGGATGATAATCTCAAAGAACTGCAAACATATGTTAGGAAAATTATCTAAGTTCATTTATGAGTTTATTTGAAAAGTTTTGTTTCCATATTATTATTCTGTGTTTTTACTTGATTCCTTTTTGTGGTAAATTATTTACTGTTTTTCGGATGTTTGCCTGAAGGCCAGAAACATTTACACATTCCTGTTTATCAGCTTCCTGATGAAGCTGATTTGTAACAGTCAGCCTGTGTTCTGGTCCACAAAGGTCCCAGAACATCTCGTGGAAAAGTTATTGATCAATAGTTTGTGTGACTGTGTGAAAAAGCCCAACTTCTTTCCTTGTAAACATAATAAAAGGCTTTTGGGGACTGAGATCCCAGACAGGGTTTGACGGCAGTTGATTCTTTGCAGGTTGGGAAACAAAACAGACCCAACACATATGTTTGAAAGGAAACAAATCATTGCAAATAAGACAGATTTGGCTGTTTACTCTGCAAACATTATAAACATCCTGTTATTTAAAGGTGGAAACTCTCCAACACGTCCCTCCATTACCTTCTATTTGTTAACAATGTCAGTAAATCATTTTCCCACAGATCATCCGTCTGTACATGTTTTAACTGAGGAATATTTTAATTAATTTATCATTATCTTTTTCTGTTTTTGATGTCAATATTCTGTAATATCTGTGTGCTGATCCCAGATTTAGCCAGGATTGTCTTGAAAAAAATTTTTTTAATCTAAATGAGATTTTTCTGGTGAAATGTAAAAAAATAAAAAAGATTAAAATATGTTAATAACAAAATGTAAATATAAAAGCATTTTATTGATTTCAAATATATACATTCAGTATTTGTATTACTCAAACAAAACAAAGAACCACAAACAAAAGAAGCTCATATAATAACAAACATTTCTATAACGGTTTTGTGGGTAAATGTAGTTTCTAAGATGTTTGTTCCACTCATGTTTCTCACATTGCTGAAATAAACATACAATTAACAACAACTCTCCAAAAAGTACCACCAACTATACATCATTAAACATTTAACGTCTGAATTACAGGTAGAAAAATTAGCTTTAGGAAAATAAATACAGATTTAACAACGTTATGTATTTAGGAACTTAATGCTCCAGAGACCAGACTATATGTTTTACCTATTTTTCTTTTTTAAGCCTCAATATTTTCAAACTAAAACTCAGTTGCCACAGCAGGACAGAATCAAATCCTTCATGTCATTACATGTGGAAAAAAAAAGTTTAAATTGTGTTATTTTCAAAACCTCTTAGACAATACTTGAACAGAAAGGCCAAATAATATGGAGATCACTGAAAATTACATTTGATGTTTCATTTAGATGCAGAATCCAGGAAACTCTGATTTTGGTTTCCAAGCTCCTCATTTGTTGGGTTTTTTTGCTGTTGAAACAATTCAATAAGCAGAAACATTAAATACATTGTTTCCATGTCATGTAAATATATGTTGTATAATAACACAATGTCAACATACAAGGCACTGAAAAAGGAACAAGTTTTAACAATGTGATCTTACGTTGTAGCAACGGCTTGTCTAATGAGGAATTGCCTTTAGTGTCGACTGAACTTCCACTAGTTGAAGGTGAAGGCTGTGAGCTTGGTGTCTTGATATCTTGATAAAATAGAAAATAAAAACATTTTGTGAGTAAAGTAAATTTTAATGTGACTGTTTTTCAGTATCTTCCTGGCTGTCAGACAAATCCTCTGTTAGTGAAACTAAATTTCTGGCTCTGAGTTTGTTGATCTGTGGTGGTTTAAGGGGGCAAATAAATGACCACACGGATTTAGCCCATAAATCACATTAAAATATGTGATTTGCTGACATAGTGGTTTCTGGTTCTACATGATTCTTGTTCTCTATTGCGTACTAACAACTCCGTCTCCTTTCATTTGCTCTCCTTCCTCCATTTTATTACCCAGTAATAAGATCATAAACTCTTAATTCACTGTTAAATACCAAAGATCTGAAATCAATCTTTCTGATGTATCAGTCTCATAATTATTACAATACAATTTGACAAGAGGAATTATTGAGATTTCATTTCATCCAGTGTCACATGAGTTTTAAAATGTAATTTGGATCACAGAAACATTTTAAACTGAGACAAAGACGACAAAAATCTGACCAAACATTTTAAATACTTACTGTCAGCAGGAATAATCCCTGAAATAAACACAAAAAGATTGATAAATGATTTGTTTATAATATGTTATATCTATAGCAAATAGAATCAATTAAATATTTTCACAAATTATAAAACAAATTAAGAGATTAAATACACTCGACAAACCCTGAATATCTGAGAAAATGTTTTGCAGCTTTACTGCAGTTTCTCCTCCCCAGATAAAGTTAAATAAAATTATTTATTAATGTTGAAAACAATTAGTTACTGTGGCCCAGGATTGTCTTCCCCTATTTTACATACATTCAATAAATATCCTGTTAAAACATCTTTCAATATCTTCCATAAACTATCAGAAGGTTTGTTTATTTCTGAGATGCTGGTTATTATTATTTACACACCGGCCACTTCACCTTTTTATACATTTGTACAGAGTCATACAGGGACTATTGATGAGTTGCCATTATTTAAATACTAGATAAACCATTTTGTTACTCCTGTAAATAATGGAAGTTGTACTTGTCTTTAAAATCCTGACATATTTTTAAACTTCAAAATGTCTCACCATAATGTAGAACAGACTTTAGAGCATTTTGTAAACAAACTTCCTGACATCCTTCAATTTGTTCCTGTTAATTAAACTTGAAATGCATTTAGTAATAATTTGCTATATGATAGTTTATCTGCCATTTAGGGAATCATTGAACTATTCAAAATTTGCAATACATTTTAAATCAAAATATTAGAAATTTATGCAACTTTTTCTTCAATCTGTTCTGTGACATTATTTTTGGAGAAGGTTCACTTTAATATCTGTGACATTAAGGCTGTAATGAGTTTATATGAGCAGGAATTACTTCTGGTTTTAATTAAATATTATTTGTGTTTATAGTTGTCATTCCTGCAAACACAAAACCTCTGAGGAATCTGTAACTTAAACATCTTTAAGACACGAAAGCAAGAACTTTATTTTAACTTTGTTTGGTTTTTGCTTCCAACACTGTGAAAAGTTTCAGATTTATTTTCTCATTATGTCAGTTTTACATTTTCACCAAAATGACTAAGAATGTTTAGTTAATGTAACAGTGGTATTTTATCAGCTCAACTCAAAACCTACAACTTAAGGCAATAAAAAAACAACTGATTTCTCACCAGTTTTTATCTTTTTGTAAAGAATGAATCCAATCACAGCAAAGATCACTGCTTGTACAATGATGATGATGAGCCTGGAGGATAAATTTACTGTGAACAAAATAAGAAACAATTGAAACACTCAATATTAAACAAACATTAATGTGCTAAAATGAACATATTTAATGAGACAGTGTCCATTTACAGACTATAAATCATTATATTCATTTATAAAAGCAAATTGCTGTTGCTAATTTATTTTATACTCTTTTTATGGAATAACATCATATTCAAAAGACTAGAATAAATGTTAAAATGAGTTTCGTTTGTCAAATTAAAAGTACCTCTTGAAAATAACCTTTATTTTTAAGAGGTACTTAATTAAACATAATTTTAATTAAGTCCACATTTCTGTTAAAAATGTTTTATTACTTTGATAAAATATTTCAATCTTTAATGTCTAGTTTACATTATAAATAAAGGCTTGAAAACAGAATTAAATGTGTAATTTACTTATAAAAAGTGTTTCACCTCATAAACTGAGTAACTGAAATAAATTAAACTTTCAATAAAACTGTAATTTATTAAATATGACTGAATGTTCATTTTAATGTCAAGTTTCCATTCAAAATTGGTAAATTGTGAACCTGCAATGGAAGAACAATTTAAAGTTTTTTCTACAAATATGTAAAGGTCTGCACTAATAAATTCAAGAACTAAAGCATTTCTACATTACAGTTTATGCTCTAACTCTAATTTTTAATTTTATTCTCACCTTCATTGGTCATGATTTTGTTTTTCTCCAGTCTGGTGGTAAGATCGTCTCTGAGACCAGAGAGCTGAAACACACATTCATAACTCATCCAGTCTTCAGGTGGGACAGATGAAAGATCAACAGAAATATTCATCTGGAAGGTACCATCATTGTTGGGGAGGATCTCTCCTTTATCAACACCATCATGAATCTCCTCTCCATCTTTCCTCCAGAACATTTCAGCTCTGTTAGGATAGAAACCCGTAGCGAAGCAGCTGATTGGAGAGGAGGACGACTTCTGGAGGAGAGACACTGAGGGAAGTTCTGGAGGTAAAAACACACAAAGTCTTGATAATGAGTCATATCTAATAAAAAGTAACTTTCTCTAAATGTGTCAAGCTGGAGAAAAGCCTCAGACTTGAGTCATACAAACAAAATCTGGTAAAGAAATTAGTACATAAATGAATGTAATAAAATTCCTTTTGGGTAAATTTAGTAAATCATGGTATTTAATTAATCAGATAATACAAACAGAACCACACCTGTTCTCATCAGAGAGCTTCTCCCATAGTTGACATACTTCTTCAGCCACTCAGGACATTCTTGGTAGAGGTAGTTCTTTCTGTGCTCCAGCAAAGCTTTGTTATTGTTCCATTTGTTTTGAGTAAGTACAGCCTGTTGTTTTGGAGCAACATATGTGTTTGTCTTCGTGTCCCATGATAAGAAGTCGTCCCCATCGTAGCCAAACTGATAAAAGCCAGTAACCTGTTGAGTCTCATCATCCCACTCACAGCCGTACATTAACTGGACAATGTGAACACCTTTAAGAAAGAAAAAGATAGAAGAACTAAACTGAGAGTAGGTTTATTACTCATTTGATAAGAGTTTGCATTAATTAACACCAAACAGCAGTGATCCATATATTACAGAAATCTGAGAGAAACAGAAACTGTTGAGAAAAAGAAAAAGTTATTTTTTATCACCAAAGAGCACCTTTATATTCAGCTTCACTGTCTGTAGTTTATCAAAACTAATTAAGGTAGAGTAACTACATGTACAAAGATATTGTGGACTTTTTAATGGGTTAATATCAATTTCTTCAGTTTTACAAAAGGAGCCTCTGCAGACAACAAATTGACGTATCTGGTAATGTTTTGATGTGAGAAGTTTCAGACCAAAATATGGTTTCTGTTCAGAGCCATTTATTGAAGGAAACCAGAACACAAACTGGGAACAAACTCCACCAGTAACTCAGTCTGGGCCGACTGGTGAGTGGAGAGCAGAACCAGCTGGTCCAGTTCCTCTCCCAGTCTAAAGTCCAGCAGCAGAACTTCAGTCTGTGGACTGAGGAGAGACCTGGACCAGAACCAGAACCAGAACATCTACCTGGAGGAACCAGAGAGGCTGGCAGGATAGACCCACTGATCTGATCGGTTCTGGTTCTGTTCAGACCCAGATCTTCCTTTTCCTTCCTTGTTTCTCAGTCACATCTCTGTGGATGGAGACGCTTCATGACTTTCAGCAAGAACAACCACTGAGTTTTTATTCAGGAAAGATTTAAACATAAACTGTTTAAAAGTTTACAAATCTTGGAGTGTTTTTATTGTTTCCAGTTTTCATCAATTAAATGAAGGAAACATGAAACTTCCTCTGCTGTTTCTCTTCTTTCTCCCTGCAGCTCCAGTCTGCAGATCGTCTCTCATGATCATCAGAACCGATTGTTTCTCCTCTTTGTCTCCCTTGAGTTTCTCTGATTTTCCTTCTTTCCTCTCATCACTAAAGTTTCTCTGATCTTCATTTCGCTCCATTTCTGTGTTTCTGCTCCTCAGTTTGGTTCTGTTTGCTCTGAGGTTCTGGTTCCACACATGGAAACACACAGAACTCCTCACTCCGACCAGAACCATCGACCCAGACCTTCTCAAGAAAGCAACTGAATCAGAACCAGCAGATGAACATGAAGGTTTTTCTGCTGATCAGAGGAAACCTGATTGAATCAATCAGTCTGACAGTCTGAGCCAGTGGCGGAGCCAGAGAGGTGGCCAGGGTGGAACTTGCCACCCCCAACAGAGTCCTTGCCACCCCTACTGCCACCCCACTGGAAATGGTAATTTTAAAATATAATACTGCTGAGATCGGCAAAGATTTGCCAGGAAAACTGTAATTTCCCACTGTCCCTGAACGCAGCCAGATGCCCGACGCTGTTCATTGGTTAAGCTGACATGTTGGTTCCTGCTTGATCCAAAACACCCGCGGCTTTAGAGTTACACCGTCCAGGAGTTTTGCAGGTATTTCCATTTTCCCCTCAGCGGTAACCGCTGTGTTACCTTCCTGATGAGAGGCGGCTCTTGTCATACATTTCTAAAAAGAAAAAAAATGGTTGTGCACCGCTGCGTAGTGCCTCGTTTATTATATTAGCCATGCTAGTGCTGGTAGATCTTGTTTTAGACAGATTCTTTTAACATGTTTTAGTGAACATGCTGCCCTGTGATGTTTTATTTCTCCCAGCTCTTGCTTGAAATGTGTGGTAAGAATATGTGAAAAACCATTAAGTTTTATAATGACTGAAATGTAAGTAGGCTATGTCATATGAAACCTAACTAGTTATATTAATTAATTAATCAGTTTTTAATTTAGTATTTTTTAGCTAGCTGCAGAAAACTAAAAACTATAGTTTAAATAATAGTTAAAATAGTGTTGTCTCTGCCAAACAGTCATGGAGTCTAAATACCAGGCTCTTATTTTGTGTAGAGTCCAAATGAAGAGAAAAGGAAAAATCTCCCAGTTCTTCTCAAAGAGGCCAGGGCCAGACCGGGGCCAGGCCCGGGCCAGACCAGGGCCATACCTGGGCCAGACCCGGGCCAGACCGGGGCCAGACCCTGGCCAGACCGGGGCCAGACCCTGGCCAGACCTGGGCCTGGGCCATTTTAAACCCGGTTAACGCAGAAGAACTTTATCCATAATAAATACAATTAAACAGAAAATATAGAACATAATGTAGAGAATAGAGGCTCCATCTTTCCAACAACAATAACTTCTGGAACAACAATAAAACTATTGTTGTTTTAAACTTTATCAGTTTGGATCTTCATAATAATTTATTGGACTTTTTTTGTTATTTAATGTAAATTAATATCTTGGTAAAATGACATCAGTGATTCTATTAGTTAGCAAAAGAAAAGTTACATCAATCAGTTAATTTAATTTTAATTCATATCATCAAAAAGTCTCTACATATCAGTTTTTGTGTGTGTGTGTCCTACTTCCCATAAGCAACAACAAAAATTAAAACGGTAAAATCAACACAAACCTCCAGTTTGGTTGAAACGTTGCTTTGCAATTTCAATGTCGGCTTTGAAGGTCTGCTGTTGACCCTGAAGGCCTCCAGTCTGTCTCTCCCAGTACTGCTGATCCGTGTTCTCCCTCATCCAGTCCTGTTTTGGTTCGGCTTTCTGTGTGTTGCTGTCATAGTGAATCATCTGAACATCATCAACCAGCCCAATGGCCACAAACTCTGGGAAGTTTTTGACTTGAGAGGATGCAGTGACGATGTACTTCAGAGAATGAGAAACTGAAACAAGACAGTAACATGAGAATTTACAAAACAACAAAATAATGAAACATTTTTCACAAATTATATCAAGCAACATATGGAATAATAATAACAGCCAAACTTTAAATTAAAGATCATTCAGAAGGTTTTTCATCTTTTTGATCAATTTTGAGGGGTTTAGTTACTAAATATAAATTATTTTCTGGAGTAAATATTTATTGAATTCAGTTTTAAACCCACAACAAGATTAATTTAGTATCCTATATAATGTTGAATTTTTACTACTTCTCTTGTAGCTTCCTACTTTTTAAAAGCTGGATGTTTCATCTAATTTTTTGCTTTTCAAAGTATTCCATACCATAATTGTTGTCATTTTTATAGTTATATAAATCTCCTTTGACACCTCCTTTTGAAAGACGATTAAAGACTTTCAGTTTTTCTGTTATCTTTACATAAAATATAGAAGTACGTTAACTTCAAGGAAATGTGAAACAATGAGTTACGCTTTTTTGTACATGGCTCAAAAAATAAATAAATACAAATAAATCAGCAAAGCTCAACCCCAAATCAACCAAACTAAGCATTGCAACATTTAATGTTGTTATTCTAAAACTTCCCTTAAATCAATAGCAAAACCTTACTGCATGTGGAAATCAGAAATAAGATTTGTATAGCCGTGTCCCCCCTGGACTGGAAGCTGTTTGTTGTTTGACTTTTTGACTTTTCTCTCTTGCTCTCAATGAAGGCAAACGCTTTTTTCCTCTGCTCCCATGTCTGCCCTGCTTGCTGTTTTTTTGCTGTCTTTTTCTATATTTTTGGAGCCTTTCTTTGCTCATCCTCCGAATCTACAAATTATGGACCTGGCCAACCGGTCTCACAATGCAATTGATCAAATTTTCTCAACGAGAAAACTGGGCACAAGAGAGCCTCTTGTCCTGCGGGGGACACACCCGATGAGATACACTCTGGATTTATTCATGATAACTGGATTTCTGCTGTTTGGAGCTTGCGGAACAAATTTGTGATGGACTTGACCGACTAGTGAACACACCAACTCAGACTGTTGGAGTGGACAGAGATGCAAGTTGGATGTGAGTCTTACTGAGATTCGCAGCCCAGCTGAGGACTTTAAAACTCACTAACGGGATGGAATCGATCTTGGAGAAGTGGCTAGTTTCGGTTCAGTGGAACGACCAAACTAATTTGGATAATTGGGAACTTAGATGTATCAGAGAGACTTTAGGGAAGATTGAAATTTATAATCTACCCGAACTAAGATTTTCTGTACCTGAATTGGCTTTCCCCGCATTTCCTTGGAAGGGCTGCGTATTTCCAATCTCCTTGAAGATATGTAAACATAACGATCCTTCTCACCTGGAGCTAAACGATCACAGCTGCATGGAGCTGAACGATCCCAAGGACATGCCTCAATAACATCTTTATCGGACTTTTGCCGAGAGTCTGAGCAATGTGGTTTCATGGCCCTGTTATGTCACCACCTTCACTCATGTCTTTGTTTTGCCCTTTCTTGTGTCCTTTCCTCTTTTTTATTTTATTTTGTTAGAAACTGTGGAGTGCTCCCTATTTAATCCAGAAAAGGATTGTTTTAATTTATTAGTTATATTAGAAATTGTGGAGTTATTTGGTTATTTAGATCAATATTATACAGCCCAGAAATGGAATCAGAATCAGAATAACTACAAATTTAGAATCCAGAAATACTTTCAGAAACAGTCACTACTTAGTTACTTTTATACTACTGCTTTTTAGAAACCATGGACTACTCATTTTTAGCCCAGAAAAGAAATTAGATTTGTCACTCTTTAGTTTATTTTATCCGAACTGTAGAGTACTCACTATTTAGATGCAGAGACCAGAAGAGAAACTTTTGGATTAACATTGTTAGACTATTTTCAGAATCCTGTCCTCCAAACCCAGAAATGCAATCAGACCAGAGGACTTAGCAACCCTGAATAGGAACATCTAGTTTACACACTTTAGATCAACATTAGACTCTTTTTCTTCTTTTGCTCTTTCATTTGTTTGTTATTTTGTTTGTGTAGGGTGGTGTTTAAATATGTGAGGACAAATATTTCCTTTTTAATCCTGTAAAGTATAATTTACAAAACCAGATGCAAACAGGTTAATACCAGAGTCCATGAGTGAATCGTCACCTCCGTTACAACTTGTTCATGTGAGACTGGCACATTGCAAAACATACAGGTTTTATCATTAATACTGGCTAAATATGTGGAAGATTAAGAGATGTAATAGTAAAATAGATGACAAATATCCTCCTTCAATGCCAATTTTGAGCAGCAGGACAACCAAATGATTCCAGCTCATTATCAGGTTACAGAGCAGCAAAGAAATGATAAAATGCTGCTTACAGTATTTTATCTAATAAAAAAGTCTCCAAGTGTGGCATGTATTTGAATACAGCCTTTTTATTTGTCAGTTTTTTTTAGATAATATCAGTAAACAAACAGCATCATGAACACAGAGACAGATTAGGGAAGAAACACCTGAAAATAAAAAACAATCTGATTAAAACATGTCATTTAAATGGCTGGTATGGTACTGAGTAGAGATTTGGTTTGATTTTCTTTATTAATAAAATAATTAATAAATTACTATTAATTCATTAATAATAAGTAAATTAACCACTTAAACATGGTCAGGGCTTTTGTTTAGGATCAAAACTGTGCCAAACATTTTTAACACTGTCTTTTTTTTACCTTCTAAATCTTTCATTCTGAACATTTAACCGGATTCTGGTTGTCTTAATAAACCTCTTTAATCATTTTTATTTAAAAATTCACCATTATGTGTTTTTTTTGGCAAATGTTCTTAATTTATATGATAAAATTCTGGTTCTTTATTGGAATAACATCAAAGAGGGAGGAAGATGGAGTTGCACATTACTTTGCTGTTGTTTAATTTTATTACATATTACATCAGTCTATCAAAGATTTCACTTAGAAAATGACAAATCGTTACTAGTTACTAGAAGTTACTAGTTACATTTAATCAGTTACATTTACTTGAGTAACCTTTTGGGGGAAAAAATCATTTTAGTAGTATTTTTACTACACTGTACTTTTTACTTTTACTTGAGTATTGTTTTAATATACATTTTATTTTGAGTAATTTTATTATTATGTTTCTCCTCTTACTTGAGTAAATTTTCTGGATACTCGACCAACTGCAAAAAACTTCACTGAATGAAGAACAAACTTATTTTGCCCCAGACTTACCAGACAGACCTGCTGTTTTTATTTGAGTTTCATAAGTTTTATATTGAAAGAAACTGATTTGGAAAAAAATATTTATTTTGCCTTATCTTGTCATGTTGTAATTATGTTATTTATATTAATTATTTTTTTATTTAGATGCGAAAAAAAAGCTAAATCTCCACATACATTTGTAATTTGGTCCTGCTGATATTCGTATTTTCTGGTCTATAAGTCGCAGTTTTTTTCATAGTTTGGCCGGGGGTGCAACTTATACTACAGAGCGACTTATGTGTGAAATTTTAACACAATATTATATCATATCACGTTATTTTCACACTAAACCGCCAGAGGGCGCTCTAAGCCTGTGTTGATAATGTGTCAACAAAGAAAATGTGTTTCACCTCATGAACTAAGTTACTAAATAAATGAACTTTCAATAAAATTGTAATTTATTAAATATGACTGAATGTTCATTGTAATGTTTAGACTGTTTAGTTTTCAAGTCTCCATTGCTAATTGGTTAATTATAATACTGCAATAGCAATACAATTAAAAGTTTTTTACTACAAAAACCAAAACAATGAACAGGTCTGCATTAACTAAAGCATTTCTGCATTTAATTGTATGCTTTAACTTTTTCATTTTACTCACCTTTATTGTTCTTGATTTTGTTGAACACACATTCATACCTCGTCCAGTCTTCAAGATAAATGTTCATCTGATAGGTTCCATCATTTTTAGAGAGGATTTTTCCTTTACCAACACCCTCATTAATCTTCTCTCCATCTTTCCTCCATGACATTTCAACTCTGTTGGGGTAGTCACCTGTAGCCTGGCAGCTGACCACAGAGGAGGAAAACCTCTGGAAGACAGACACTGTGGGGTGCCCTAGAGAATATATAAAGACAACATTTTTAGTGTCTTTATAAATTTCTTTGTAACTAATTTATTGAAACAATGTACATTTCAATAAGCAGAGAAAACTTGATAAGCGGAAAAAGGTCGTCTAATGTGAAAGGAAAAAGATGATGACTGCTATGACAATGCAGTAAAAACTTGTTGCAAAGGCCAACAACTGCATGGAAAATGTGATGGAGACATCTATGCATCCATTTTGTAATACCCTTGTCCCTAGGGGGGATCGGGAGGTGCTGGTGCTTATCTCCATCTAACTTTTCGGGCGAGAGGCAGGGTCACCCTGGACAGGTTGCCAGTCTGTCACATGGAAACACAAACAGGACACACACACTCACACCTAGTGAGAATTTGGAAAGACCAATTAACCTAACAGTCATGTTTTTGGACTGTGGGAGGAAGCCGGAGAACCCGGAGAGAACCCACGCATGCACAGGGAGAACATGCAAACTGTGATGGTGACATGTTTATACAAAACAATGTTCACACATAACTTCAGTTGTGTATTTTGAACTACAAAGTGTTTTGCAATACCTGTTCTCATCAGGGAGTTTCTCCCATAGCTCACATATTTCTTCAGCCACTCAACACAGATCTGAGTTAAGTAGAACTTCTCATGTTCTACAGCGTATCGATCATGATCCCACTTTTGCATGGTGCTGACAGCTTGTGCTTTTGGAGCCATCCATTGATGTGTCTTCCAGTCCAGTATGATTAAATCTTCTCCATCATAACCAAACTGATCATAACCTTTGACCTCTCCAGTCTCCTCATCCCACTCACAGCCGTACATCTGCTGAAAGACGTGAACTCCTGAGACAAAAAGACATCAGTGAATTTAAAACACATTAAATTAATTTGTCCCAATTTAACTGCACAATTAATTTGTGCTCAATCACAAATAAATTCCTAAAGATTTGAACAAATACACTAAAATAAATAGACACTTTGACATTTGCATTTATGGCATGCTTAGTTTACCATGTGTTCATAACTTTTAATTGGACAATAACCATAAAGAATTAAATATTTACTGCTTTATATCCTAGTAGTGTAATATTATGAGTTCTAAGCCAGGAATTGAATAGAAATGGTTTTCAATTATTTATTTTCAGAATAGAGAGGAACACACACACACAGAGGGAAACATGTCCAGATGCACAATAACTAAAATCAAGTGTAAAATAACCAGTGACATAATGTACAAGAACAATGTGGGAAACTTAAAAAATGTGTGATATGTGCAAAGTGAATCATGAACAAACCTTCAGTCTGGTCGAAACGTAGTTTTGCAATTTCTAGGTTTTCTTTGAAGGTTTCCTGTTTAGCCCGACATGTCTCTGTTTCCTCCTCCCAGTACTTTGGATATTCTGAAGTCACTTTATTCATCCAGTACTGTGTAGGGACGGCTCTGTTGATGTTGCTGTCACAGTAACTTATCTGAACTCCATCCACCAACCCAACAGAGACGTAAGATGGGAAGTTTTCTATTCCTGAAGACGCCGTGTAGAAATACTTCAGAGAGTGGGTCACTATAAGAAAAAGACATTTCTGAATTATTCTATTATGACTGATACCCGACATAAACCCAGGGCACCAGGTTTTGTTCTGATATATAAAATATAAAACACATATCTAGTTTTTTACTTACATGTCCATGAATTCATATTAAAACAGACTAGTATCAGTGAGCAAAAGCTCACTTGCAAATAATGGATCCAATTTTTCAAAATGTTGAATATCTTTGTTAAATAGTGATTTCATTATCAGTATATATTATACACTACTCAAAAAATGAAGGGAACACTCAAATAACATCCTGTATCTGAATGAATTAAATATTCTCATTGAATTTTTTGTTCTGTACAAAGTTCAAAGTGCTGACAACAAAAATCACACGCACACACACACACACACACACAAAAAATTAATGGAAATCAAATTTATTAACCAAGGGAGGACTGGATTTGGAGTCACACACAAAATTAAAGTGGAGAAACGCTACAGACTGATCCAACTTGGATGTAACGTCCTTAAAACAAGTCAAAATGAGTCTCAGTAATGTGTGTGGCCTCCATGTGCCTGTATGACCTCCCTATGATGCCTGGGAGGCAGATGTTCTCCTAAGGGATCTCCTCCCACACCTGGACTAAAGCATCAGCCAACTCCTGGATGGTCTGTGTTGCAATGTGATGTTGGCGGATGGAGCGAAACATGATGTCCCCGATATGCTCAATCAGATTCAGGTCTGGGGAACAGTTTGGTCAGTCTATAGCTTCAATGCTTTCATCTTGTAGGAACTGCTGACACACTCCAACCACATGAGTTCTAGCATCATCCTACATTAGGAGAACTCAGGGCCAAACGCAGCAAATGCTCTCAAAACAGGTCTGAGGATCACATCTCGGTACCAAATGGCAGTCATGGAGGGCTGTGTGGCCCTCCAAAGTAATGCCACCTGACACCATTACTGACCGACTGTCAAACTGGTCATGCTGAAGGACGTTGTAGGCAGCAGTCCGCTCTCCACTGTGTTCAGAAGCTGCTACGTGCTCAGTGTGAACCTGCTTTCATCTGTGAAGCGCAGATGAAAGCGCTTCACAGATGAAGCGCTTCCCTGCTTACATCTCTGTAAGCAGGGATGTAAATAATTTTCTCTGAGCTGAGAATTATTGCATGTAAACTAAGTGACAAGCAAAATAAAAAATAAACAAAAAAATATTCTTTAACATCAGTGGCAAATGTGCCAAACAGATGTCCAATCCCCATCTGTGGACATCGGGCCCTCATACCATCCTCATAGAGTTGGTTTCTAACAGTTTGTGCAGACACATGCACATTTATGGCCTACTGGAGATAATTTTGCATGGCCCTGGCACTGCTCTGCCTTGCACAAAGACGGAGGTAGTGGTCCTGCTGCAGAGTTGTTGCTGTCCTACGGCCTTCTCCAAGTTTCCTAGTAGGAACTCCAGCCTCTGGGTACTACACTGACAGACACAGCAAGCCTTCTTGCCACAGCTCGCTTTGTGTGCCATCCTGGATGAGCTGCACTACCTGAGCCACTTGTGTGGGTTGTAGAGTCCGTCTCATGCTACCACAAGTGTGAAAACACCACCAACATTCAAAAGTGACCAAAACATCAGCCAGAAAGCATAGGTACTGAGAAGTGGTCTGTGGTCCCCACCTGCAGAACCACTCCTTTATTGAGTGTGTCTTGCTAATTGCCAATAATTTCCACTTGTTGTCTATTCCATAGATATTGATAGTCAGTCAATGCTGCTTCTTACGTGGACTGTTTTATTTCACAGAAGTTTGATTTAATTTGAGTTACATTGTGTTGTTTACATGTTCCCTTTATTTCTTTTGAGCAGTATACAATATAACCCTTTGAACATTGTCAGAGCTTTTGTTCAGGATTAACTGTGTACTAACAATTTTTAAGACTGTCTTTTGTTACCTTCTAAATCTTTTATTCTTAACATTTAATCTGATTCTGGCTGTCTGTTATCAGACTTCTTTAATCATTTTTATTTAAAAAATTCACCATTATCTTTTTTTGACAAATATTCTTCATTTATATTATAAAATTCTCTAGTTCTTCACTGGAATAACATCAAAGAGGGGAGGGGAGAGTTGCACATTACTTTGCTCTTGTTTAACTTTATTACATATTACATTACTCAACAAGGATTTCACTTAGAAAATAACATCGTTCAGAGTTGAGTAGTTACCAGTTACATTTAATCAGTTACATTTACTATTTACTATTTGAAAAAATATTTTGAGTAGTTTTACTACACTGTACTTTCTACTTTTACATTAGTAAATTTTCTGGATACTCGACCAACTGTGAGTAACTTCACTGAATGAAGAACAAGCTGATTTACACCAAATTTACCAGACCTGCTCTTTTTATTGAAGTTTCATAAGTTTTATAAGGAAAGAAACTGATTTGGAAAAAATATTTATTTAGGCTTTTCTTGTTATGTTGTAATTATGTTATTTATATTAATTATTTTTTCATTTATGTCTTTAAAATAGCTACATTTCCACAGAAATGTGTATTTTGGTCTTTCTGCTGATGTAGTTTTTAAATATGAAAAAACTGAAGTCTTGATCAGTTCCTCAGTACTTGAGTAGAGATTTTACCAAATACTTTTTTATTCTTACTTCTTTCTTGGATGGCAACTTATTAGTTTTACTTGAGTCAAAATATGTTGAAGTTGTACTACTCTTACTTGAGGGTGAAAAAATAAGCACAGAAAAGATCTGAGAGATCATGTTAACACTTACAGACAGCGACGAGTCTATTATGCACTAAAATATCTACACTAAATTATCAGATCATGTAATTCTCTACATAAAGGGCAGGAGAGAGGAAAAATTGTGACAAAAATGTAAGCAGGGATGTAAATAATTTTCTCTGAGCTGAGAATTATTGCATGTAAACTGAGCGACAAGCAAAATAAAAAATAAACAAAAAAAATATTCTTTAAATTCAGTGCTTTGTTTTATTGTAGCATTTCAGCAAACTTTATTCAGAATGTTGTTTGCACTCCTGACTAAACCTGATAAACTCACTAACGTCCATTATAGACTAACCCGCACTAACACTACTGTGACTCAACATGCAGCCATTTTGTTTAAGCCACTCAGGTAGATAATGTAAAATCATAATGGTTACCATTACAACATGGTTAAATAATAAAAAATAAATAAATAAAATAAAAATTAATTCCCAGCTCACTTTGATTAACTTTAGACAATTCTCAATAAAATGCATCAGTAAAATGTTTGAACTCAGGACATATTACCAGGATCTGTCATCGATTAAACCTCAAAATAACAAAGTTGTTCAAATAATCCTGATCTTTCGACCTTTAAGTTTTCTAACTCACCTGCTGCAGATCCTTGTATTCCTACTAGAATCAGGAAAATTAAGGTCGTTTTTTCCGCCATGTCACTTCCATCTACTTTAAAGCTTCTTGATTCGTGATTCCGAGCGAAGAGACTGAAAACCAGGAAGCAGCACAGTGTTTACCTGGACTTCGGCATTCACCTGAGCAAATGCCGAAGTCCAGGTAAACTTCGGCATTTGCTCAGGTGAATACAAGGCGCGTAAGCGTCACTTGTATCTGGGTAAAACAGTGTTCGAGAGGTTTGTTAACGAAAGTGAAAGTAAATTGAGTCGAAGTAGTCAGATCGACTTTAATGGAAAGATGAAACGTGACTTCTGTTCAGGTGATTCAGAATTAAGAAAAAAAGTATCAAACTCAAATTACTTGCGTGGTTTCAATATAACCCATCCACCCCCGTTCAATGAAAATGCCTGAAAATTAAATTAGATTAAAAAATCTTTTTGCAAGTTCAGTCCTTCGTGTTTCACTGTTTTCTTATTTCTTTTCAACTCTTGCCTTTGTTTTAATGTGTCATTTGTCACTTTATGCATGTTAATATCAGCACCCAAAAATGCCCAAATAACACAAAACTATATTGGATTTTTAAAATAAATTAATGTATGACGTGTCTCAAAATATTATTTAGTATTAATACCAACTAAAATTCTACTACTACTACTACTACTACTACTACTACTACTACTACTAATAATAATAATAATAATAATAATAATAATAATAATAATGAACACAGAAAAACTAAATAGTTTGTGGGAAATTAAACAAATAGTTATATTTGATCATAAATGAAATGTTTTTTTTTTTTATATTTTACTTTTTTCTAACTTAAAACAAAATGTGAAATAAATCTGAACGTCTGTTTTGTGTGACTCCCAGCCCTGGGTCTGTTCTCCATGTGCATGTGTGCGTTCTCTCCTGATACTCCTCCCACACATAGTCCAAATTATGATTGTTCAGTAAATTTAGTGCATGGCTGTTTGACTCTGTCTTGTCCTGTGATGGACTGGTGAACTGTCCAGGATGACCTCGTCTGTCACTCTTTGACAGCTGGAGATTAGCACCAAACCCAATGGGATAAGAGTGTAAGAAAATGGATGGGTGGATGGACATCTGAATGTTCCTAAATTTAATTCAGTTATGACTTTTAAAGAAAATGATAATTAACCCCCCTTAAAAACTCTGATAAACAGGACAGTGTTTCCTGTGAAACAATGAGCTCACAGTTTGATAACATTATAATTATATCCATACGTTTCAGAATAACAAATACGTATTTATTGACAAGCTTTCCTAAATTTTTAAAAATTATTTGTTTCTTTTGAATTACAGTTGAAATCAGATGTTTACACACACTATATAATAAGACCCATTGCATTTTTTCACACTGTCTGACATGAAATCAGAATAAACTTTTTCCATTTTAGGTCAATTAGGACTACAAAATTTTTTTCTATTTCTTAAATGCCAGAATAACAAGAGAACAATTTTTTTAAGGCAATTTTTATTACATTCTTCAAACCCAACAGTTTACATGTAGCTCAAATGTGTGAGCTGGTTTTCTGTCTGTTTAACCTCTTGCTTTCTCATTCTGCTGGGGATTGTTTGGTTTTTAATCCAATTTATTCAGTAAGACCCAATTCATAATCAGTGTCATCTCAAGGCCCTTTACTACACAAAATACACAATTTATATTGAAAAATATAGTCAGAAACAGAATAGTCAGAAACATTTCATAGCAGCCCTTCATTCTGAACAAGCATGTAGTGGCAGAGAAAATGTTTTGCATTGAGTCATTAATCAATCTTGCATTCTGAGCAAATGTGTAGTGAAACAGAAAATTATAGAACTTGATCCATTGTTGGCTTATCTGCAGCAACCTGCAGGAAGTTTGAAATGTCCAAAAAAAACAAACACAGAAGCACTGATCCAACATCCAGAAACACTTTTATTAGTCCAGCCTTGAAGTAATAAAAGCATAAGTTAGTTTTTCAGCATCACCCCTAGAAAGGATATTTCTAATCTTGACAATATTCCACAAATAGAAAAAGGAAATCCTAGAGCTCTGTTAAATATGGGATTTAAATAAAATGTCTTGGTGAAATTTACAATCAAAGTTCTTTATTTTATTTTTCGACAGGAGCTTTTTTTTTCTTCAAATACTCTGGACCAAAGATAACTTCTGTTTTCAGTTTTTGCTTGTAATCTCAAACAAAAGTCATCCAGGTTTTCATACCTTTAGGCTATCTGACTGATTGGGTTTGTGATAACTTATTGATAGCTGAGTACTGTGATCATAACAGTGGAAATGGATCCTATGCTGACTTACTTTTACAAGTTTTACAACCCTGGAGTATTAAGAAAACGTTTATTTTACATGAAAAAACTGGAATCTGTTAGACAAATATAAAGGTTTACTTACAGAAACTCAACAGACTGTGGTATGCATTCATGTAATCATCATATTCATATCTAAAGTCTGGGCACTGAAATGTTCTGGTAGGAACTGGGTCCAACAAAGACACTGATGTTTTAAAATCATTCACAATTAACAACCTAAAATGCTGTGTGTACACATAGCATAGTTCACATTGGGAGCTGCTTTTGCATTCACAGCTACGTACACACAACAGTGAGATATGCTGGTATAAGAGATGCTAACAATAAAATTTGTATTCATTTCTTATTTCATTCAGTCTATCTGGTTCTAGCACCATGTGTTTGTTCACAAAGACACATTCAGGATTTAATTTTTTTATGGAGCTTTTTCAACTTATAAATTCCTGCCAAAAGTAGAGATTTATTAAGTTACTGTCAGTATAACGTCTTGTTTCCAAAACAAAGCAGGTGACACATTTTTCCATTTATTACAAACATTTACATTTCTTAAGAATGTCTCTTAAAGTAAATCTAACTTTAATCAGATAGAACATTTAAAAAAACATAGTTCCTATGAAGTTTTATGTTGTTTTGCTCCTAAACCCAGATTATCATGGTGTGATTCAGACAAGGAAATATGATGCAACAGGTGATCAAGGTTTTGCAGCCATGTTGCCATTTTGTGCCTCGATACACTTTGTTTTAAAATGGACGTACAGGGAAACGCCTCTGACTCGTGTGACATTTCTTTACTTATAAAAGACAAACAGCATGTATAGTATAAGGAAAAATGTTAATCTTTTGGCATCTAAAGATAAACACTCTTGAAAATAAAACTTTAAGGTTTTAAATAAAAGCAGATGCTGTATTCATCAGATCAATGAGCCACAATGAAGCTGCTTCAATTCTAAAGAAACAAAACTAAAACTTTTCTTCTTTGTAAATGTTGGTGCAGCTCCTCTGGTATGCAGCAGAACAACTAACCTAACAAGACTGCAGCAAAACCTACGGTTATAGAAACATACTCGGCACATCAACTGATCATTGTTACTGGTTGTGTTATAGCGCCACCCTCAGGGCTGCCTGGGAACATCCTCTAGGTTTCGTTTTACTATAAAGCCAAAATTATTCATGCAAATGTTGGCACGAAGTATTCGTCACCTTGGTAACTATCTGATTAACCTTTGCCAGCACAGAGAAGTTTGTTGTCTGCCTTGTTGAGCCACATTTCCCAAGTAATGACAGAAACAAAACACAGGAAAATATCATAAAACTCCAGCTTTAATGGAAACTGATAAATAAAACACCGACCTGCTTAAAATTTACCAAAATTATTGCACTGCAGGATTCCACATTATACTTTGCTTGTCATTTTCAATGTACATTTTCTGGACTAATGTGTACTTTTACGTTTTACAAGTATTTCTTGAAAGTGAGATTGTGACAATCCTGTAAAATACAATGAAATATGAAAATAAAGAAAAAACATCCCATTGGTTTTATCCAAGGTAAGCTAAATAATATAATTTCTGCTGATTTACTGTCCTAATACATTTCAGGAAACATGAAAATATATCTGTGGATGCAGTAACATGTTGATTTGATTAAAAACCGAGCTCAGGCTGGATTCACTTTATTCCAAGTAACGCAGAACCGCATCTCGGTTAGCATGAAGTGCAAAGCAGCCAAAAATTAATAAATGACCAACTCATTAATGTTTATTATTAGAGATCAATATGTTTGCCGAATTCAGCTCAACGCTCCCAAAATTTGGACAAACCTAAAATGAATGACTGGAGTTTGCTTTTTGCTCTAAATTTGAGCTAATTTATAAAATTGGATACTTATGAATAAAGTCTGGTTTGCAGCGTTCATCGTCAATTATTGCCAAAAATGCCCTTAACTTAAGGTCAGCGGATTTCCAAGACTAAATCTGGGGACATTTCTCGCTCAGCGATAAAGAAAAAGCTAATTTATCTAAATAAAATGAAGAAACTGGGACAGTTACAGTTGACATATTTATTAATATGTAAACATTAAAAATAGAATAGAAAAGCAGGAACATGTCTCTGCTCAGTGGTAATATTACTATTCAAGAGAATCACAGCCAGGCTGTTTCAGAATAATCTGTACGACTGTAGTCATCTTGGTCTGTCATTTTCTTATTCTGTTGAACCTCAATTAAAAACCATATCTGATTTTTTTTATTGGTTAATTTTCAGTAAATCTTCATTTATCACTTTTGTCAGTTTCAGGTTGTTTCAGTGACACAGTGGGGTTTTCAGTCTTTTAACAGAACAGCTTTGTCCACAAGTGAATGTCGTGCATTAGTGTCCATAAATACATGACTGTGTGTGTAAAGTTATTTAGTTGATATGTTAGGACACTGTGTGTTTTTGAGATGAGTGAACTCTGGTCAGAAAGTCCACTAACATGACATCAGCCACATGATCAGGAAGAGACGTCTGGATAAAATAAGAGCAGAAAAGATTTTGTGAAAAACTAAAAAACACCACAAGAATAGTAAAGAGAAACACTTAAAATGCAAGATATTAAATAATATGTTTATATTTCATATTTATCTTCAGGTTTGTCAGTTTTCCCATTTTCCTCATTCATTGAGTTTATCAGAATATTTTCCTTCTGTCTCATCTTTTATCAGTCTGCCAGTAATCTAAAACAGAGACATAAAATCATCTCAATCAACATTAGAACGTATATTATGTACTGAAAATGTACAATTTAAGAAATAAAATTACATTAGTTTTCTTTTAGAATTTGGTTATTTTGAGATGAGGAGCTGGATTCTTCCTAGTAAAATCTTAGTATAAATATTAACCTTTTTCATCAGCTGATGAAATCTCAAAAATTCCATGTTTAGCAAAAAATAAAGATGTTTGGACAAACAGAAGAAATGATCTCTCCATCATCAGTTTCAGTTCAGGCTCATCTTCATTCAGTTTTCTTGTCACTGAGTGATTCCATTTTTCGTGAGAAACTTTATGTGTATAAACTCATATCTAGCTTGGAAAATACAAATAATTCCAAAACATCTTTATTTTAACCATCCTGTTGCTATTTCTCTCACACTGGCTAAATCTGTTGCTGTTCATTGTGCTCTCGTCTTGTGTTTAATAAAAGTTTAGTTTTATTTTACTGTGAACCAAATCTTTATGACAGCAACTTCAAACAACTTGCAGTTCAAACAAAGCACATTGTTTCACACGTACCGAATCAGGTCAGCTGCTCAAAACTGGAGCTTCTTCTTCCAGCTTGTTGTCTTTTCTGGCAGCGCGCGCTGCTCTTCATTTTTATTGGCGGTTGGCTATGATGCTCTTCTTCTTCTCTGTAACGTTAACAGTAGCGCGAGCAGCTACCGTAACTGCTGTTGCTGCGCGCAACACGCTCACTGGCGCGTTCAACTCCCTGCCGAGCCGGTGGAAAAGGGGCAATGGAGTTTCCGGACACCGTAATAACGATAAATTTTAGACAAATCTGAACGATGTAGTTTATCTTTTTTACAATCAGAGCTCTGCCATTTTTGGGTTGGGTTTGTTTGCTAGATACCTCACAGTGACCCCCAGGTCTGACCTCAAATATGATAAAATCTTCTCCATCATGATTGTAATTTTCATAACCATAATGCTACATGCATGTGAGTAATTTTATTCCAGTTTCTGCCAAATTCAACCCAATCATTCCTAAATCACGCTACTTAAAGAGAAACTGATTTCAATGGTGCCCAAAGTGGGTCCTCTAGGGCCGACATCCTGCAAGGGACGACATTCTGCGTGTTTTAGTTCTGTTCTAAGTTTAACGCATCTGGATGACATAAAGGCTCATTAGAAGCCTAAGAAGAAAACTGACATGCTAAAAAGGTTGTTAGTACCATCAGGAAAAGAACTACAACATGCAGGATGCCGGGCCTCCAGGACCGACTTTGGGCACCACTGGATTAGATGTTCCTCTCAACAAACCAACAGTGTGAAAAACTGATGGAGAGAAAGTATTAGTGCAGGTTAATACTGAAAATTATAAATGTGAACTGATTTCTAAACTCTCACTACATTAAATATGAGTTTTGTTTTGAATATAAAATTATATGCAATTAGTAAGAAATGTTGACCACAGGTGACAATAAAACAAAACAAAAATTATTTAACTAAAACACCTAAACATAAAAGTGGTACCATTTTTTCTGTATCTTGGGATGTTTGGGGTCCAATAGAAAACATCAGAATTGTGTGTGAAAATAATCAACGTGAGTCCAAGTCCGAGTCATTTTTTGAAAAAGTGGAAAATAATTTACAGTCATTCTTTAAAACGTTCAGCTTTCATATTTTTTCTCACTATGTGTATTACTCAAATTTAACTTTGAGAAGCGGGTTTGAGAACCCTTTTAGGGTTGAAAAGCCTGATATAATTTCATCATTTTATTAACTATGATTATGAAATCCATGGAAATGCTCTACAGTGTAGAGTCAGCTTAATGCTGGGTGACCTGATGGTGACCCCCGGGGGTCACCTGAGGGTTGGTGTCAGGAAAGAAAGAAAGGAAGGAGGTTTCACTCTGAAAGTGAATAAGGAGTTTGTTAGTGATGGGTAAATGAGGCGTCATGTAGCAAAACTGTATTGATATTGTGTCACTGAATACTGACACCTGCTGGACATTAAAAATCCCTACAGGAAACATAGTTAGATATTAATATCTTGGTAGCTAATTGGATCAGAACAGCTTAAGATAATTATATAAATACCATCTGTTATGTTACACTAATCACAACTGTATCTACTATATTCATTTGTATTTTCCATTTAAATCTGATTCATGTGTTACATCTTATTTACTGTTATATTTTCACCCAATAGTTATGTTTTCTAATTATATATTTATATGTCCACAGCTGGGATATTAATCACTGATTCTTTCACATAATTAAACCTAGAATCCAGACAAAATGCACATAAACTCCACTGGTCAGAATTATTGTTTGAATAAAAAGTTTAGTTTATTATTATAATTATTTACAGAAGCCAAAACAATGGCAACATCTTTCTTGACAAAAATGTCTAGACAATGTCAATTATCAGTATTTGAACCATCCATTAAAGTCAAGTCCAGTTCATTTGTACAGTACATTTCAGCAACAAGGCAGTTTAAAATGCTTTGCATCATAAATGCACAAAAATACAAAGTCATAGAGCACTCAGTCAACAATTGAACAGTTCATTTTGTTAAGTGCCATCATTACACATCACAACGTGACACACAGTTGGATGAAGCATCCATGATCCAACATTATCCGTTGTGAGGTAGGAAAGGTGCTGGTCCTGCCAACAGGTGAGAGGCGGGGCCACCATGGACAGGTCACCAGTCCATCAGGCATTTGAACCAGTTAGTGTTCATATACTTCAAATTTACAACTTGAATTAATAATACTTCTGCTGAATACTGACATCAATAACATTTCAGCAACACGTTTCTTGCATCAGTGGAAACTTTATTGATGAACCTACAGAGAGAATAAAACAAAGATTTAGTTACAAAGAAAGTGACAAAATGAAACACAGTTAATTAATTTACAGAACCCAAAAGCGGTGATAAAATCAAAACTTGTCTGTTTAAGACTAAATTCTTAGTGACCCAAAGATAAATCCAAACACAGAAATGGCTCAAACTTTAAATGATTGAATTTTCAGCTGTAAGACACTTGCTCTGAGTTTCTGTCTTTCTTTCTGAGTGTTTTTCTTTTAAACATTATAAACAGGAAGCAGTTTCTTCAATATAATCAATTAAAACAAGCCATCAAATAAAAAATTGACTTCAATAACTTTCACCTCGGAGAACCATCCTGATTTAACAGCATCAACAAAATCACAAAGTCGACAAAATCAAACCTAAATAAACTAATAACCAATAATGCACCTCAAATTCTGATCACTAAATGGGAAAAGATTACACCATCCTCATAGATAATCAATTTTGTAACCATGTCTGCCATAACATTTTCAGCATGTCCAATATAAAAAAAGCAGTAATAATATAAATTAATCCATAGAACAAACCTCATATAGAACAGGATGCACAACAAGAGCCTTAGAGAATCAGATATTTACACACACTACACTTAATATAACTGATGATCATCTGCATGGCTCTGTCCACCAAAACCTCTGGAAAGAAACAATCACCAAACTGTCTCAAATCTCTGGTCACAACATCCCACTGTCCCCCTCTCTGCTTACTGGGTAATCTAGATGAACTGAACATCAACTCCATCAGAGCCAAACCCGACTGCTTGTGGCCAAGAAAACAGAACTGCTTAACTGGAAAGATAGGGAAAAAATCAGTACCTCACAATGGCTGGATCTACTTACATAACATCATAACAGATATCAATGGAGCATAAAAACTAACTCAAATAGCTCAGTAAAATATATTCCGCATTTTTAGATGACATTTTATTGCCGGTGAGGAAAAGTCCAAGTGAGAAGAGGGAAATCAGAGAGCCAGTGTTTTTCCCTTATCCTTTATTCTCTATTTATTTATTCTTTGTTCTTGTACATACTTTTTCTTAATTATTTATGTTTGCTTTCTTTTTTCCCTCCTTTAGCCACTTTTTCCCAAAATATCTGTGATTCTAGATTAATCAATTAGAGAACAGAAAAATAATTCAAATTAGAAAATAACTGCCAGGATTACAAGGAAAAAAAAAACTAATTCACATATAAGTCAATTTCATTTTTGTTGTGACACCAATTGATTATGTTCTGTGTTTTCTTTTTGCTTTGAATGTTTCAATTTGAATGTAAACTTTCTTTGTTCTGTTTGTTTGGTTATTTGACTTCTATTGCTGTTATTCATCCTATTATCTGGTTAATTATTTTGTAGATCAATTCCCCTTTTTACTTTTGGTCACTCTACTATGTTTGTTGTTTACACACCTGATGATGAATTTAAAAAATAACAAAAAAAAAAAAATTTTTTTTGAAAATAAATAAAAGTTCAGTGGTAAAAACACATTTTTATAAACTATTAACTTAGCTGTTCAATCAGTTTCAGAATCTTAATTTGTCTCAACCAACAGATTTCTTATTTCCTGAAAACGTCCTCTATTAACTGCCTCATAATTTCCATAATTAGACTCCAGTATAGTTTTGTTGGGGCTGCACAGTGGCGCAGTGGGTAGCGCTGTTGCCTTGCAGCAAGAAGGTCCTGGGTTCGATTCCGGTCTTTCTGCACGGAGTTTGCATGTTCTCCCTGTGCATGCGTGGGTTCTCTCCGGGTACTCCGGCTTCCTCCCACAGTCCAAAAACCTGACTGTCAGGTTGATTGGGCTTTCCAGATTCTCCTTAGGTGTGTGTGTGTCTGGTTGTTTGTCCTATTTGTCTTTGTGTTGCCCTGTGACAGACTGTCCAGGGTGTACCCCGCCTATCGCCCGGAACGCAGCTGGAGATAGAAACCAGCACCTCCCGACCCCGTTAGGGAGAAGGGTGACGGAAAATGGATGGATAGTTTTGTTGCATAAATGGAAAATACAGGTCAATCCCATAATTTCCTTATTTTTTAAAATTATTCAGTTATTCTATATGACCCATAAAATATCCTATTACTAACAATAATGTCTTTTTATGCATCTTTTATAAAGAATTTTTCTAAAACTGACCAACCATCCTATAAAACTAGAGCTTCCCTTTTCCTGCTGCTAAGAGTCGTTCCATCCAGTTTCACTTTATATTTAAGGCACCGATTCAGAGCATCTCATCTCAAGACACGTCACAATGTAAAAAACAACAATTTCCATTTATCTGACAAACAATTTTATGAGTCTTTATTTAAAGGTTTGATTGACTCTACTGTCTCTATTTTGGGAGTGGTCAGACAGGAAACAATGTGTCTGGTGACCTTTGCCCGGCCTGGGCAAAGGTCACCAGGCCGGGAATTGAACCTGCGATGGACACGTTAAGGACTAAAGCCTCCAAATGTGGATTGTGCTTAAACCCTGAGCCACAACAACCTTTATGTATTTATTTTTTTAAAAAGTTTGCATGATAATAAATGCAGAATTTAACATGATTAAACCTTTTGATTTTCAAACAAAGCACCAATTTTAACAGGTAAAAAAGTTACACACAGATCTTGTGCTTATTAAAAATAGTTTTGTTCAACATTCATTAACTCACTTCTTGGTGTCGACCTATTTAGTATTTTTCATGCTTGTGGAAGAAATTTGATTTCTTCTGGAGGCTGATAGCTCACCACAGCTATAAAGACAAAAAGCCTGTTAATAAATGTTATGTTACATATTTTACAAGCCACTGTAAAATATACAGAAAGTATCTCCAGCAACATAAGATAGAAATACTTTCAGAAAATACAGATAGTGAGTGTCTTTACTTGTTTACTTACGAGAAGGCGGACGCTTGGCTGAAACAAATAGAAAGAACAACTTTAGATTTTGCCTGAAAAAAGTCCTTTCACTTCTGCCATTCTCAACAACCCAGTGAACATTTTAGATGAATATGCATCCAAATAATTCATAGACCTCCAGGCTAGATTTAGTAGATATTTGGTTTAAATGTGATACATTTTTTAGATCCATAATTGGTTTTAGTTGACATCATCAGATATTATCATAATTAAAGACAAAAAAATCAACCTGTGAAGCTCACTATTCCTCAGTTACTCTCCTACCACTAATTCTCAGGAATATCATTAATTGGATTAGTAATCTATATATTCATCAGATTTAACGGGTCTGATTTTATTCTTGTTGGGCTTGAATTGAGAACAGTTTTTACAATTAGAAATGCTCAGTTTCTACTCTGCCTCAGATATTTTCTATGAGCTCTGGATAATCTGTGTTACAAACTCAGTCACAGAGGAGCTCTGTTCGGAAATTACGATGCAGATTAACTGACATTTCTATTTGAAGAAAACTAACTGCACTTCATATCTGGTCATATTCAGCAAACAGCAGCCTGTAAAGTTGAAATGTTTAACAATTTAGATTTAGATCCAGTTCCAATCTTCAAGTAGTACAAATATTATATAATCATATTTACCACTATTTTTTCAATTCTTGGTTCTCAAATAAAGAAAATGCTGATCCTTTTTATGAACATTTTACCTAATTACAATAATATCACATCTGAAATAAGGTTTGAATTCTTTCATACTAACTCAAACGAAGCCGTCTAAGTTTTTGATTAAGTTTTCTGTAATTTTTCCTTATTTGTTTTGCATGGCCCTAAATCTAAATTTAGATTACTTCTAGACTAGAAAGTATTGCTTGATTTAAACCTAAGATAAATCATGGCTAAACATCAGTGCAACTCTGTCTAAAGTTGAAATATAGCTTCAATGTTGGTAAAGCTCAACAATCAAAATGCAGGTAAACAAAGACAAAAATGTCCAACTCACCATTCTTCTTCTTGTAAATAATTAATCCAATCACAGCAATGAGACCCAGAACAGCCACAGCAACAACAACAGGGATGATCACATTGGGGCTATTTGGTGCTGAGAAAAAAAAGTCACAATCATGTAAAAGTTTCTTTATGCCTTTTCATCTAAACACCATGACCAGGATTTTGTTTTGTTAAATTTTTGCTTGTTATAGTTTTTGGGTTTCAATGGATTTTCATTCAGAAACTATAATTGTAGGTTATTTCATTACTAATTTGCAGCAATTTTAAAGTGTTATAAAGTTGTTGTAGGGCTGCACAGTTGTAGCAATGTTGCTACTGACATTTTATATAATTTCTTACATTCATTGGTCCTGATCCTTGTTTTCTCCAGTTTATGGTTCATGTCTTCATTGACTCCAGAGAGCTGAAACACACATTCATACTTGCTCCAGTCTCCAGCTGGGACAGAAGACAGATCGATGCCAACGCTAATCTGGAAGGTCCCATCATTGTTGGGAACAATCGCTCCTTTATCAACACCATCATGAATCTCCTCTCCATCTTTCCTCCAGAACATTTCAGCTCTGTTAGGATAGAAACCCGTAGCGAAGCAGCTGACCTCAGAGGAGGGATTCTTCTGGAGGAAGGAAACTGATGGACGCTCTGCAGAATACATAGACATTTACATATACAAAAACAATCTTAGATTCTTTATAAAGATAAACATCCTTTGTTTGTAACTAATTTATTTAAGCAATGTACATCTCAATGTACAGTGAAGGTCGGTAAGTTAATTTCTGAAAAGGTGAACAAGGTCATCCAAAGTGGAAAAGATAATGACTGATGAGACAAAGCAGTGAAAACGTGTTGCAAAGGCAAATAATTCATGAAAACTGTAATGGAGTCATGTTCATACAAAACAAATGTATTTTAAACTACATAACGTTTTGTAATACCTGATCTCATCAGTGAGTTTCTCCCATAGTTCACATATTTCTTCAGCCACTCAACACAGATCTGAGTTAAGTAGGACTTCTCATGATCTAAATCATTTCTGTCATTATTCCATTTGTTTGCGGTTATGAAAGCTTCTGGTTTTGGAGTGATCCATTGATGTGTCTGTGGGTCCAGTGTGATTAAATCTTCTCCATCATAACCAAACTGATCATAACCTTTGACCCCTCCAGTCTCATCATCCCACTCACAGCCATACATCTGCTGATATATGTGTTCTCCTGAGACAAAGAGACATCAGTGAGTTTAAAATACATTTTCATAATTTGTCCCAAGTTTATTTCAGTGTAAGACTGTTCTATCAAAAATGAACTCCTAAACTTTTGCACAAATTAACTAAATAAACGCTTTGAACAAGATGCCAACTTAGCATTTTTGCCCTCCCTCAAAACTAGTTCATTTTCTTAACCGTTTGTTCGTAACTCTAAATGGGACAATAGCAACAAATAATTAAACATTTACTGCTTTATGTTCCAAAAGTGTAACGTTGTGGGTTTTAAAGCAGGAATTATAATAAAAACAGTTTCAAGTTTCAGAGAACAGAGGAAGGTAGAAAAAGACAATTTGTTGGAAATTTACTGGATTAGAAAAAGAAGTAAATACTTTTAGATGCACAATCACTAAAATCACTGACATAATAATTACACAAACAATGTGGGAAACTTAAAAAATATATGAGATGTAGAAAGTGAATCATGAACAAACCTTCAGTCTGGTTGAAACGTTTTAGGGCAATTTCTAGGTTCTCTGTGAAGGTCTTCTGTTTAGCCAGACATGTCTCTGTTTCCTCCTTCCAATAATCTGGATGTTCTGAAGTCACTTTATTTATCCAATCCTGTTTAGGAATATTTTTGTTGGTTCTGCTGTCACAGTAACTTATCTGAACTTCATCCACAAATCCAACAGAGACGTAAGATGGGAAGTTTTCTATTCCTGAAGATGCTGAGTAGAAATACTTCAAAGAGTGGATCACTGTAAGAAAAAGCACATTTATGAATATTTTAACTTTATTATTATTCATATCTACCATAAACCAAAGGCATCAGGTTCTGTTCTGATAGATGAGAAAATATAAAACACATCTAGGTTTTATATTTTGCTTCCTTATCTGTCCTTAACTTTTAAAAATTTTAAACAGGATAATTTAGCAGCAACACAAACTCACTTTGAAATAATGAATCGAACCTTTTGAAATGTTGAATATTATTGCTAAATTGTGATAATTAACAGTATATAATATTTTTTCAACATACATTAATAATTATTAAGATTCCTGATATCAGTCATAATATTCTCTGACCAGAAACTCAAATCGACCAAACTATCCATCACAACATTTAATGTCATTATTCTAAACTATATTTATATCAATAGCAAAACATTTCTCCATGTGGAAATCAGAAATTATTTTGCCCTTTAAAACAGCCTGTGTTTCCATAAACTTTTATTGGACTTTATTTCTTTATTTATAAGGAAATTGTCATGTATTGGCAGACGCTGGAGGCCCAGGTAAGGTGAATGATTGTGATTTAATAATCAAAAACAACAGTAAATAAGTCCGCGGTCAGGCAGCACGGCTGAGCGGAAGCCAGGGCTCACACCGGTAGCAACTGGTCTAACAGGCAGAGAACACAAACAAGCGACAACAGACTACGTGCGACAACGACAAGGAACAAAAACACAGGAGGAACTAAATACACTGAGGACAATCAAGGGGAAGACAGGACAACGAGGAGACTTAGGACACAGAAAACTCAAATAAACACAACAGAAAAACCACGGAACATGACAGAAATATAAGCTGGATGTAAAACCAGTGGAACCGTTTTATTCTTTAAACTGTTAACAGATAAAAACATCTGCTATCATTTGTCTGGAGTTCATAATTGTTTACTCATGTTCACCACAGCACAGAGATATTAAAAGTTCAGTGATATTCTTATAAATACAGACAGTGGAAGAGCCACAGTGCTGGTTCTATTGGACCTCAGAGCAGATTCTGATCATGTTGATCAGAACATTTTACTGAATCAACTGGAGGGTCGGGTCGGAGTCTCAGGCCGAAACACTGAGTCCCGTTAAGTCTTGACTAAAACCAGAGGTTTAGTGTTTATTTTGAAACATAATCATGTAACATTGATCAATAATCTGATGTGCAATAACAGCAAAATGTAATGTTGAATCATATAAATTCAAAGTTAAGGACAATTTAACAAAATCTAATGAATATTTCTAAAAACATAATCCTGTACACACAATGTCCTGATATTTACTTTAATGCTTTAACATAGAACTGCTGCAGGTTCTGAATGGAAAGTTTCAGACCTGCTTTCTGTAACAGACCCAAAAATTTGTCCAATTGTCTGAAACTGAGCTTCTGACATGTAACTGGAAGGTGACAGATCAGCTCATTTAATAAACTGGTGCAAAGAAATAATGACAGGTTTAAGAATGATTTACTAAACCAGATGCAAACAGGTTAATACCAGAGTCCATGAGTGAATCGTCACCTGTTACACCTTGTTCATATGAGCCTGGCACATTGCAAAACATACAGGTTTTATCATCAAAACTGGCCAAATATGTGGAAGATGAAGACATAAAAAATAATAAAATAGATGACAAATATCCTGCAGCAATGCCAATTCTGAGCAGCAGGACAACGTAATGATTCCAGCTCATCATCAAGTTACAAACCAGCACAATGCAGCATTTTTAACCAGTAAAAAACTCTCCAAGTGTGGCATGTATTTAGCCTTTTTTACTTGTCAGATTTTTAGATAACATCAATAAACAAACAGCATCATGAACACAGAGACAGATTAGGGAAGAAACACCTGAAAATAAAACAATAATCTGATTAAAACAACATGATGTCATTTAAATGGCTGGTATGGAACTGAGTGGAGATTTGGTTTGATTTTCTTTATTCATAAAATAATTAATAAATAATAAGTAAATAATAAATTATTAATTCATTAATAATGAATTAATAAACCACTTGGACATAATCAGGGTTTTTGTTCAAGATCAACACGTCGCCAACAGTTTTTAAGTCTTTTGTTACTTTCTAAATCTTTCATTTTGAACATTTAATTTGATTCTGGGTTCTCGTGCTTTACTTTGTGATTGTTTAAATTTTACACATATGACATCAGTCTAACAAGGATTTCACTTAGAAAATGACAGAGTTAACTAGTTACTAGTTAAGTAGTTACCAGTTCCATTTGCACTGTGGACTAAACTCACTAGCATCCATTTTACATGTAGCTTAACATGTAGGTAACAACATGCTGCCATTTTATTTGTAGCCTGCGCCAATCAGTTAGATAATGTCAAATCATAATGGTTACCATTACAACATGGTTAAATAAAGAGAAACCCACTTAATTCTCAGGCTCACTTTGTTTAATTTCAGACGATTCTCTATTAAATGCTTAAGTAAAATGTTTAAAACTCAGGATCCATTACCAGGATCTGTCATCAATTAAACCTCAAAATGACACAAAGTTGTGAAAAAAATGCTGATTTTTAGACTTTTAAGTATTTTAACTCACCTGCTGCAGATCCTTGTATTCCTACTAGAATCAGAAACATTAAGGTCGTTTTTTCGGCCATGTCAATTTTTGTACATCCATTTTAAAGCTTCTTGATTCTTCTGTCCTCTGAAGACTCTGAAAACAAAGAGGAAGGTAACAAGATGTGAACTTGGACTTTGGTTTTACAAGCGGCACTGACCATCCCCTAGGGACTAAAGTCCCCTTGTAAATGGGTTCGTCATTTTTCCTTTATCTGTCTAAACATTATCTACAGCGAACACAAGATATGAGAAAACTTTGACACTAATTATTCTCTAACTACAAACTAAAACCAGAACAAAGATGGCAGTCAATCCCAAGCAGCTCCCATTGCTGTGCTATGTGTGCATTGTGTTCATAGTGAACATATAGTAAGTAAAAGAGATGCTAACAATAGCATTTTTATTCATTTCTTATTTCATTCAGTCTATCTGGTTAGTTCATAAAGACACATTCAGGATTTCATTTGTTTTATGGAAAGGTTCAAATTAAACCCTGCCAAAAATAGAGATTTGTTAGCATTAAGTCTTGTTTCCAAAGCAAAGCCGGTGACACATTTTCCTGTTTATTATAAACATTTATGTTTCTTCAGAATGTTTCTTAAATTAAATTTGAATTTAATCAGATGAAAGATTTGAAAAACAATATAGTTCCTATGAAGTTTAATGTTATTTTGTTCCAAACCCAGATTATCATGGTGTGACTCAGACAAGGAAATATGATGCAACAGGTGATCAAGGTGATGCAGCCATGTTTCCATTTTGTGCCTCGATACACTTTGTTTTAAAATGGAGTACAGGGACTTCCGGTTGAATGGCGGTGGAGTAAGTCGTGTCTTGGCGTGCTCCTGCGGGTTAGCTGTTTTTTTTTCGGTCATTACATGGAACTTTTTCTCGACTTCAACCTCAAACGATAACTAATCAATACATTGAACACTATTGTTGACATTATGAATGTTTTTGTGCTCTCATTTGTTGTTGTTTTTG